>PVIY010016750.1:0-50928 GCA_004026745.1 Myrmecophaga tridactyla | reverse complement strand
TAACTATATTTTTGCTAATTGAACACATTTCTATTAAATATTATGAAATTGCTTTCTCCGTTTGAAAATCTAATTTTGTTTTTAATAGAAAGTTTTTCTTTTTCTCTTTTAAGACATTATTTTGAATTATATTTATATTATATTCATAATTACTCTGAAGACTGGCTGTTTGGCATCACTTTCGCATGTGGTCCTTTTGTAAGAAATAAAATATTAATTTCTACTTAATACACATATCAGTCTTTTAAACCCTTTTATATTAGTTTTCTATCATACTCTTTGACACTATAACATAAACAATACATAATAAGTTACAGAGCTTTACGATACTATTTTTACCAGTGTCATTAGCATATACTACCTGTAGTCAGGAGCAGCATCGTGGTTTTAAGACAATAATGACAATGACAGTGACTACTGTTACAACTGCCACTGTTTCTACCTTCAATATATACTTTCTATTTTTTCAAAAAAAACTACATTTAAAATTTCTTTACTTTACATATAAAACAATACCAGACATCCTGTTGACATTGGTAAATGAACAAAAAATTTTAAAAAAACTTCACATGATTCAAAACAATATATAATTAAGTACTTCTAAAAGTTAAAAGTACAATGTAAACCATCATATTATATAGTAGTGTACTCTATTTGTTTTCATTTTTTTTTCAATTTGGTTAAAAATCCGATAAATAGTAGAGAATTGTTAACAATTCTAAGAGCTCTAGGAGAAATCTCCGCAATATTTGTTTTCTGAAAATAAGTTCAGAGTCCAAAACCAAAGAAAATAATGTATGTTCACTGTTCATTTTAAGTGACTTATAATCCATGAGTCATGAGTTATTTTGAAATACAGCAATTCTAATAAATAAAAAAAATAAATACAGTCTCATATAGCCATTGGAAGTAGCTGTATATTTCTGAAGGGAATGAAAAAGTACAGAGTTCAATTAAATTAAGACAAAAGTTCAAATTAATAACAAATAACATTTGCAGTTAGTAAGAAGGTATGCTTTATCTGTCTTATGTGTGAGGATTCAGTTCAAGAAAAAAATATAATTTTCACAGCGTTACACCTTTTCTTCATCTTTACATGTTCTGATCTCAGACCTAATTCCACAACTCTGAAATTTTTGCTTGTTGTGTGTCACGTAGATAGTAATCCCTTAAATACTGTTTTAGAAGTACCTAATTTGAAAAAATACAAAAGTAGTATTCACTTAAGATGTAATTCAGAGTTGATGGCATAAATCAAATATTATGGTAATTATAATATGAAATAATAAGGCACATAAATTAAATCACCGAACAGAAAATATAAGAAATAAAGACTTAATCATAAACCATTTTCTTTAATTTAAAAGTTCAGTGTTTTGTTTAGTAACTTGCCTATTCCCCAAACTTATGAAGGCCTAGAATAAATGTAGTATGATCTCTATCTATCTTTCTCCGCACTACTGCATAGAATCAATAGTATTTGTGTGATACTTATAACTAAGCTGGGAACACTAACTACAGGGACATATATATGTGATGGTCTGCTTTTTAAAAAAAGTTTAGATTTAGTTCTCACAAGGCAGAACAAAGTTCCTTAAACTAGAAATAGGAAGATCTGACTTCTTTTGTTAGCATAATTAGAATAGCTATCTCCTCACATAAATAAATAAACCTACTTGCCCCTCAACATTTTAGACTGGCATTTTCCAAAATGGGTCCCATAAACACTACACCTCAAGACTAACTGGAAAAGGCCAAATACTGCAGCTTCCTCTTAGAAACACAAAATGAAGAGAAGCAAATCAAAGGTAAGTGCTATGGGGGGTAAAAAACCCTGTTTAACTGTGTTTATTATGATCATTCTCAAACTTATTTGACTATGAATAACATGCATTGATTTTTGTGGAACCACTTTGGAGACTATTGCGAGCCATAGACATAAATATTTCAATCTTGAGAAAAGCAACAAAAACTATATATATGAATATATCTGCAAGCATTTATAAATGAACAAAGTCTCCATTGTAGAAACACAACTAATCACAACCCACAACTGACCAGAATTTTATAGCTAGAGCTGACTTTTTAGAAAAGGGGGGGAAACCCTCTCATTTTGGAGATTAGGAATAAGTTTGAGATATTTCTTTGAATCTGTACCAATCTAACAAATCTATGATATCTTCCTCACCTACTGATTTATGGTGATAGTGTAGTAAATAATAAATAACATGGGTTTTCCCATCAGACAGAATGAGGTCCAAATCCTGATTTGACACTAACTAGTCCTGTGACCTTGGGAAGATTATTTATTAAATTTCCATTCTCTCTGCTGCTAAATGGGATATCTATCTATGAGGATTAAATTAGATACTCCATATGGAAGAACACTTAGTATAGTTACAGGCACCTATAATTACTCTAAAAAGATAAGCTGCTATTGTTGCAGTAGATGTTTGGAATCATGATTCTAAAAAAATATAGTACCAAATATTCCTTAGGTGCCAATGGTCCTAGATTATAAAAATTCAATTTGGATTCATTATATTGTGTCTGCTTAGGCAAAAAAATTGCAGTTTAAATAAAAACTTTTTTTAAAAATCAAGACACTCAAATAAGAATTCCATTCAAATGAGTGTTTATTCCAGTCCATTTTAAGATCATATCTTAATAGAGGCAAACTATAGTTTTTAAAGACTAACTCTTGAATTGATGGTTTAAGATGAAATCATGCCTTTTTTAAGAATTAAAAGTTCTAATTCTATTTTACCTATTTTCTGAAATTTATAATAGAAAGATAAATTATGATCCCTCCCAAATTGTAACTCAACCATCATATTTACAAAAATAGAGAAGATTACATACTTATCTGCTATGAAGCTCCTTTTTCAGACAGGACTTGAAAGTGGGATACTTTTGAACTGTTTTATAACCCTATGAAATAGAATATCAAAATTGTGCAAGTGTAAATAAATGTTATGGGCGCCATAGATATGCAATAAATAAATAAAAAATAAAAACATATTAACATCTAAGCACAATAAAGTGGCAGAAGTTTATAGCATCATTTATATTTTAATTTGATCTTGCTATTCTAAAATGTTTGAAAAATAAATGCTTTACAAAGTATGTCCTTTCAGGTCTTTTTGGCACCATCTAAAATGATAATAATTAACCACTAGGTGGCAGTTAAGTATACGGCATCTTTGTCAAGACAGCTTGGATTTATAAAGGTCATTAAAAATTTTTAAAAACATAGTCTAAGATGAATATTGATTTTTGAATATGTAAACTTTTCTCTTTTTAATTATGTAATACCTAGGGCTATTCTTTCCAAAGAGGGAAGATTGACTATTCTAGCTGTTCATCTTAATTTAAAAAACTATTTTCTTTCTCCATTTGTGGCACATCCACAGATGTGCTAGATACATAAACATTCATTGATTCATTCTATAATTTCATTCTTTAAAACTTGTTTCTTAGAAAACAAGTCACTGAAATTATAGTAATTATTTTGTGTTATATCAACAGAAGAAAAATTCAACTAACAGAACAATACTTTTTATTTATTCTTCATACAGAAAGCATTGAGTATACAGTTACTTAAGAGCCTCAAATTGCCTCTTGGAAATTTGTGTCAAGTAAAATGATAAACAGGTATTTCTTTATATACTGTCAAGTCTGAAAAGCCAATATATAGATTGAGTTTTTAAAAGATATTTGGCAACATTTTTTTCTCATAAAATGGAGGAAACATTAAACTAACTGAACATGAAAAGAAATTATTAAAAGTGGAACTGATTATACATTTTAAAAAGCATCATCTTTTATCCCCTCATATCTTTTTTGAAGGTAAGGCATATGCATTAAAATTTCACATTTATATCTGTAAAAATTTATATGAATTGGATATTTTTCTTTCTGATTTTATTTTATTTATTTATTTTTTTAAATTTGCATATGGGCAGGAGGCACCAGGGATCAAACTCCAGACCTCCAGCACGGCAGGTCAGAGCTCTGCCTGCTGAGCCATGGCAGCCGCCCTCTTTCTGATTTTAAAAAGAACATCAATAGACTTGAAAATTTAGATTTACCCGGAATCCTCTATGGAGTCTATCCTTCATAATTCCAATAAATTCTTTGTAACTTAATTGATCATCTTTGTCAACGTCAAAAATCTTGAAGACAGTGTTCACTAAATGTGGAGAAAGTTTGAGACCAGTAGCTACATAGACAGCACGCTTAAATTCATCTAGATAAATGGCACATAAAAAGAAAAGAGTAAACCATTAACATTATCTTTATATTACATATGAATTATTAGAAACGTTATAAAAAAGTTGTGAAGTTGGGAGAGGGGAGAGAAGGGCTATATGACCATGAAGGGTTGTGGTTTTTGTATCTGCACTGAGCCCCAAAGAACAGATGCAGTGATGGGCGTAATGGCAGATGAGACGGCATGAGCAACAAAAGAGGGAGACAGGAGGGCAAAGGCAACACATAGGAACCAGGAAAGGTCCTCACAAGGGATCTTGAGGTGAGAAACCTGTACATTCTTCAATAAGCAAATGGGAAAATGAAAAGCAGGTATGCTTTAGAGAGGTTAATCTATGTTTTAGAAAGATTATTCTGAGAGTTGTCTAGGAAACATTGGAAAAGCAAGTGGTTAAAGGCAGGACTATCACTTAGATTACTACTGCAAGAGTCCCCTTTGAGAGGTAATAATCTGAATTAAGGTACTAGTAGTGGCAATGGAAAAGAAAAAGATAAATAAATTCCTAGTATTTGTAAGAGCAACACAATTGGTTTTTCTTTTCCTTCCTCAATTTCACAAAGTAACAGCAACTTTCCATTCTGAAGCAGGTAAGCAGATGTTGATTTTTTTTTTTTTAAGAGTTGACTAATAGTTTTACTGTGGTAGTAAAGGCTGGCCTAGGACCATCACTAATGCAAATGTTATTCTGACTATCCAAATGCTGTCCACATAGACAAGGTCATCCCTCATGGAGAAGGTACAGAGGGTAATGGCTAACATGACTCAAGTTTCTAGCACCACATCATTATGAGATGGATGAATCATCAACTCTCTTCATTCTGATTCCATACTAATAAATCTTCTGATAATTATTGGGCTTGCTAGTTCACCTATGGGCAAAGAAAGAGCTGGTCCTGGGGACAACATCATTCTAAATTCTAGGACAGTAGTATTTCTCTTTGTCAAGTAAGCAAAACAGACATCAGTTTTATACATCATTCTCAAAACTCCAAGTCCATTGCTAAGAGGTAGCTCTGCTGACAAAATTCAGGTTTCGGAGCCAGCAGGGATTGTAGGTAAAACCAATGAGTTAGCAAACACCATCCTGTAAGGACATCTGGGCCTCAGCCAGTGGGCTCTTCTCTAGGTAGACAAATATTCCTCAGTGATACCAAGAGTGCAGGAGATTTCTCCCTTTTTGAATTTTCATAAATGTTGTTAGCTTTTCCCCATAATATGAAGGGCATAAAACATTCATATAAAAATTTAGCACATTTCTCTAAACTTTGTTTAGTTTTCTTTTAAGTATCAGAATTGAGTTCCCACTGAAAAGTACACACTAGACTTTCAGAGAAGTTGATGGCTAATATGGCATATCTAATTAATTTGTAGCCAAAGTCCCTAAAAACAGTGTAGGATTATTTTGTAGCTGTTAATTTTTAAAAGAGGATTACTTACCTTGCCCTATAGAACGACTTGCAAAGTTATACATATTCAGGGCTATTGCAAAGTCTTCTAGGTTGTTCAAAAACTGGAAAAATGACCTGAATTCATCAAACGTGATGCCCTATATTGAGAAAACATATGTGTTTATATATACATATATTTAGCATTGCAAAATTTATTAAAATTAAGTATCTACACATAATAGAAGTAAACAGATTAAACATCTACAATATATCTTGAAAATAAACATCTCCAGGGCATATTTTGAAACCTTCTTTCTCCAGATGGAATGTAAAATTCACTCAGATTTATTTCCATTGGGTGGTGTTGTCGCCATTAGCAGGAATAGCTAGAATATTTAGAAAATACTGTCATATCAGCACAAAGATTCAAAATAGGCTACAACATAAACAAATTCAAAACTTTCAATTTTCAAAACACTCTATCAGATTTGGATTTTTAATCCTGAAAGTAAATATGATGGTTTCTTAAAACATACTACAGGGGATAAAAACCTTAAAAGAACTGTTTCCCTTGCACATGTACTCAAATGATCAGCACTAGATCATTAACTCAGTGACAATACAAAATAAAAATGTTGACTAAGTCCCAACTGTAATATATTTTTCCTGGTCCCTGCAATGACAATGATATTGATGCCAGGACAGCAGGAAGAAGTACGGAGACTGTATACAGCCTGTGTGCAGCCCACACAGGGCTGGTGTGGGATCAGGGAAAGGACTGGTAGTCAAAGTGGCCTCTTCTGGAATGTCGTGGACATAATTTGCAATTATTACAAGTGCTATTACAACAATTAAACAGGACAGTTATTTGAAATAAATACAATGTATTTCAGATAATACAAATTTGGACATGAAGAGCTGCATTTAATTTGTTCTCTTCAGCAAAATTAAAATAATTAAGAGAGAAACCACGCAGAGAAAAGAACAGAGGACCAGAGCTTAAGCTTGACAAATTCTAATCTTAATATGGGGGTAAAAGAGGAAGTGAAACTAACAAGGCAGCATTAGAAAGTGAGGCAAAGAACCAAGAAGTCTTCCTGTCACATAAGCCAACTACCGACTAAATGATTTATTATCACAACACCTAATTTTTAGCATACATCATGCGCATTTCAATTACAACCCTTTTTTCAGCTTGCAACATAAGAATCTTCCTATCCTTTCTTTTCTCTTCACATTTTCACATTCTTTTTCCTTATATTCATTCATGGTCTCTCCAACCATGGATCCTGCTTTCTGACCTGATCCCACCTCCTTGTTATTCGGAGGGCTCTTTGAATCAGTTCGGGAGAATGAGCCAGAAGGGGTTTTTCTTGATGTGGAGAGCCTGTTGCCAAGGAAACTGGGCATGGCTCTGGTTCTGTACCAATTTATGCAAATTACCAATTACCACAACAGTTTCTGTTTCAGAGTGGCAGGTTACTGCTGGCAAAAGCGAAAAACAGGATGGGGGGTTTTTAAGCAAAAAGTAAACCAAAAATGTCAATACTATTTGGGAGCATGAAATGAAGAAACAAATCAAAGAATGATAGAAGACAGTGTTAACATCTGAATCTGTAGATTTGTTTGGAAGACAAGTTAAATTCAGAACCATGTAATTATTCTTTTGTGTAGATTAAACTTTCTGTGTTTGGAAATATTAAATTATAAAGTAAGATATAGGAGATTCATTTTGATGGAAATAATTTAAACAATCATTCTCAAAGCAATGAAGGGACAGGCAGTACGTGGGAGGAACAGAAGTAAGGTACTGTAATGAACTACTGGTAATCAAATGGAATGTGTCCTAACTATCAGAAGTGGGGTAAAAAGTATCTTACATGATCACCAATATAAAATGGTAATAACTGAAAAATTTAAAGCATCAAAAATATATGTACGGAGAGTCCTGAAATAAGCCCATCCATCCATGATCAACTGGTTTTCAATAAGGGTACTGGGACCATTCTTCAACAAACTGTGTTGGGACAACAGGATATCCATATGCAAAAGAATGAAGTTGGACCTTTACTCAAACCATATACAAAATGAACACAAAATGGATCAAAACCTAAACTGAGGAGCTTATACCATGAAACATTTAGAAGAAAACATCGGGGCAAGTCTTCATGACTTCGCTTTGGCAGTGGTTTCTTAAATATGACACCAAAAGCACAAGCATCAAAAGGAATAATAGATAAATTGGGCTCCATCAAACCTGTGTGCATCAAGAGACTTTATTAAGAGAGTAAAGGGCAACCCACAGAATGGGAAAAATATTTGCAAATCATATTTGTTAAGGGTCTAGTATTCAGAATATATAAAGAACACTTACAATTCAATAACAAGAAGACAAACAACCCAATTAAAATAGGCAAGGAATTTGAATGTAATTTCTCCAAAGAAGATATACAAATGGGCAAGAAATATGCAAAAAGACGTTCAATGTCATCAGCCATCAAGGAAATGCAAATCAAAACCATGATGAGATACTTTCGCAGTTATAAGGATGGCCATTATTAAAAAAATGGAAAACAGCAAATGTTGGTAAGGATGTGAAGAAATTGGAACTGTCATACTTTGCTGGTATGAATTTAAAATGGTGAAGCATTTTATATTCTGTTGATGTACAGAACTGTGGAAAACAATTTGGTGTTTTCTTGATAAGTTAAACCAGAATTATCCTATGATCCAGCAATTCCTCTCAAAGAAATGAAAAAAAGTGTTCAAACAAAAACTTGAGCATGAATTTCACAGCAGTTACATTCACAATGGCCAAAAGATGGAAACAACCCAGCTGTCCATCAACAGATACATGGATTACCAATTTGTTGTATATCTGGACAATGGGATATTATTCATCCATCAGAAGGAATGAACTATTAATAAATGTGACACCATGGATGAACCTTGAAAATACTATGCCAAGTGCAATAAGCCAGACCCCATAGGTCATATATTGTATGATTCCATTTATATGAAATAACCAGAATAGACAAATCCACAGAGAAACCATAGAGATTAGTGTTGCCAGTGAGAAGGAACTGGAGAATCCAGAATGACTACTTAATGGATATGATGTTTCCATTTGGGGTGATGAAAAGCTCTGGAACTATAGACAGAGATGGTTGTACAATATTGTGAATGTATTCAATGCCATGGAACTATACACTTTCAATGGTTAAAATGGAAAATGTTATGCTATGCGTATTTTACCACAATGAAAAAAATGCATGTACTTACTGAAATGTCATTCAGGATATGCACATGCATGAAGAGGGGCTTTTGATTTGTATTGTGGCAAGACACAAAACTGAGATACTTAAAGAGATATTATTCAATGAAAAGACAAGCCAGAAAATGCTTTGGATATTAAACCGTTAAACTAATTACACAAGTATTGGCAAATAATGTGCTTGGTTTATAAGCAATCACAGTAGCTGCCAAATAAAGGATATCAATGTGTGCACTTATTACCTCTGGCATAAACCTAGAACAACTGAAAAAGGACTGGAAGGAGGAAAAGACTGAGGGGAAAATCCAAAGAATAAATCAACACAACACACTCTCATCTAAATAAAAACAACCTTCAGAAAACATAGTCTTTTGAGGGCCTCAAATTTATAAACTATATTTGTTCTCAACACAAAATTCATGCTGACCCCCCCAAATTAAATGTCACTATTTATATGTTCAAGTTATATAGGTAACAGATCTAAAAGGCAACTATAAAACAACATTTAGAAATAAACACCTTTTTAAAAGGTTGCGGGAAATGTACATTTTGGAACTAGCAGAAAAACCAAACTCTGAAATTTACCAGTTGTTTGACTTAAGGTAAGTCACTTAAATCTTTTTAAATATCAGTTTCCTCAAAGCTGAATAAGGATAATATACGTTACTTTCATGGTTAATTTGTATATCTCGTGGTTATTATAAAAAAAACAGAAGCCTCCTTCCCATCCCTTTCTATTGTCTATCTATATTCTTTCCTAAATTCACCTAGTCTCGTGGCCATTTTTTTAACCAAATTTATCCTACATGGCAATATATTCACATGTTTAAAATTCAAAAGGCACAAAATGATTGTGTGGACAGTGCCTCCTTCCCTCCACCTTTTCCCTTAGCCATGTAGTTCCCCCCTTGAAGGAACCAATACTTTCAATTCTGTGGATCTTTACAGTGTTTCTTAGGCTACTTTTTTGAACAAATGGTAGCATACCACACACACGGTTAAAAACTATGCTCTTTTCAATCGGGCTTTTTCTCAGCCACATGGTGTTACACTATATAGATATATCATAATTTATTTAAGCAGTGACTTTTGCTATTACAAACAACACTGTAATGAATAATCCTGTACATGTGTTCATAAGTGAGTAAATATATTTGTAAGTAAAACTCATAAATATAGAAAAGCTTTAAGGCCCATATCTTAAAATACTATCTATCCATTCATTCAACAGACATTCTAGGTGATATGGACTTATGTGTGAATAAGAAAGACAAAACTACCAACCCTCCTAGAGCTTACAGTCTGGTTGGGGAAGACAGAATATAAACAATAAAATAAAGCAAACTATACGATATGTTAGAAGGTGATAATAAATGGATTAAATTAAGAAAACACAGGGAATGCCAGGGGAGAGGGTTATAATTTATACAACAGCTTATTATTTACATAATAGGTTATAAGTCACATTATTTTTATAATGTGATTATTTATAAATAGTTTATATATTTATAGAACAAATTATTTATATATTGGATTGGATAGGGTATGCCTACTGTGTGTGTGTGTGTGTATACATATATATATATATATATATATACTATGAGAAAGGACATAGTGAACCATATGGATAGCCATGGGAAGAGTATTCTGGGCTGAGTAAAGAATATTTTCAAAAGCCCAGAGAAGAAGCTTAACTGGTATTTGAGAAATAGTAGAGTGAGAAAAGAGTAGAATTGTAGGAAATGACGTCAGAGACCTAATGAGGTTGCAGACTGTGTAGGCCTTGTAGGTCAGGGTAAGGATTTTAGCTTTCACTTTGAGAAAAATGGGGAGTTACCATGACATGATCTGAATAATTGTATAAAGCATTTTTTAAACTTTTAAAAATTGTAATTGTATAATATAACATATATACAAAGCAAAGAAAGAAAAAGCAATAGTTTTCAAAGCACTCTTCAACAAGTCATTACAGGAGAGATCCCAGAATTTTTCATGGGCTATCATACCATCATCTCTGATTTTTACTTCTAGTTAGCTGCTCCAGAATATAAGAGGCTAGAAGAGATACTTTTTTACCATCACAATCGACTTTTTTTTCTTTTTTGTGAAAAATAACATATATACAAAAAAGCAATAAATTTCAAAGCACAGCACCACAATTAGTTGTAGAACAGATTTCAGAGTTTGGTATGGGTAATAATTCCACAATTTTAGGTCTTTCCTGCTAGCTACTCTAAGATACAGGAGATTAAAAGAAATATCAATTTAATGATTTAGCAATTATATTCATTTGTTAAACCCTACTTTTTCTGAATAACTCCACCATCAGCTTTGATCTTTCTATACCTCTCTTTACGGGTATTTAGGCTATGGCCATTCTAACTTTTTCATGTTGGATGGGGCTGTCCATAATAAGATGGAACTAGCTGATGTTCTGGAGAGGCTGGGCCCTCTAGGTTTCAGGACTTATCTGGCCCAGGGACCCATCTGGAGGTTGTACATTTCTGGAAAGCTAACCTAGTGCATCAAACTTTTGTTGAACCTTATATATTGCCCTAGGTGTTATTTAGGATTGGCTAGAATGGTTTTGGAGGGAATTTGGCAAGTTATGATAGGCAGCAATGTCTAACTGAAGCTTGCATAACAGTGCCCTCCAGAGTAGCCTCTCAACTCTATTTGAACACTCTCAGCCACTGATACTTTACTAGTTACACTTCTTTTCCCCCTTTTGGTCAGGATGGAATCGTTGATCTCAAGGCACCTCATCCCTGGGAGTCATCTCCCATGTCGCCAGGGAGATTTTCACTCCTGCATGTCATGCCCCATGTAGGGGAGAGGGCGATTATTTCACTTACAGAGTTGGGCTTAGAGAGTGTGAGGCCACATCTGAGCAGCAACAGAAGTCCTCCAGAAGTAACGCTTAGGCATGCCTATAGGTAGGCCAAGTTTCTCCACTACCTATATAAGCTTCCTAAGAGTAAGCCTCAAGAGCAAGGGCTTGGCCTATTGGTTTGGGTGTCCCTGATGTTTGACAAAGCATCAGGGGATTCCCTGATGGTAAAGTTTATAGTTCCATATTTTCCCCCCCATCCCTCAAGGGACTTTGCCAATATTTTTTTATTATCTGCTTAATATATTCTAGAATGTATCCAGGTATTACAGTAAGCTATACAGGATTAAAGGCCCTCATTCTTATTCTCGGCTCCCTGTGCTTCAATTGTTCAAATGAGCTATCCAGACAGGTTGAGTTAGATTATGTGTAAAGCATTTCTATAATTACTAAATGGAGAATAGGCTAAAGGAAGGCAAAGCCGGAAGCAGAGAGATGATTTAGGAGGCAACTGCAATAATCCAGGCAAGAGAACGGTAACTTGGTTGCAGCACTGGAGGGAGCAAGAAGATGTTAAATTCTGATAGAAATAGAATCAATAAGATTTGCTGATGGACTGTATGTAGAGTGTGAAAGTAAGGTGTCTAAAACTTTGACCAGAGCAACTAGAAGAATGGAGTCTCCATTAACTGAAACAGAGATGTTATGTGGAGCAACTGTTGTGTGGAGCAATCTGTAGTTTCTTTTGGAACCACTAAGCCTGAGACGTTTATTGGATATCCAAGTGCAGATGCTGAATGGGTGGTTGGATGTAAAAGTTTGGAATTCAAGGGTGAAGTATGGAATTTGAGGGGGGAAGTTTAAGCTGGAAACACAAATTGGAAGTCTATATACTAGTGACTACTAAAAGCAGTTCTGATTGCACTTCTGAATGCTAGATTCACATATCCAACTCCCAGCTTAATAACATCCGTTAGATATATAGCAGCAATCTCAAACTCAGCTCAGGCAAAATACATCTCTTCATTTCCTAACTACAATCCCATAAACTTGCTTAGTCTAGTAAATGACATCATTATTTTATTTTGTAGCTCAGGACAAAACTCTAGGAGTTCTTCCTGATTTTCTTCTACTTCATACTGAAATCTAATCCATCAATAAATTCTATCAGCTCTACTTTTTAAATGATCCAGTATCTGACCACCTAGCCCTCTTTCACCCTGGTACAAGCCATGCTCATCTCTTGCCTAGATTGCTATAACAGGATCTGAATTTGTCTCTATTTCAAAGCCAGGCCAACAAAGCCTATTTTCTAGATAGCAGCCTAGGTGATCTTTTGAAACATGAATCAGATCATATCTGACATGACTATGTGCTTATAGTGTCATAGTAGACATTCAATAAATATCCATTGAATAAATATTTATTGAATAAATGAATGTCACTTCAATGCTCTAAAGCAGAGTTGAAACCTTTCCAGTAAAGAACCAGAGTAAATATTTTCATTTTGTAGGCTATATGGTCTCTATAGCAACGATTCAATTCTATCATGATGCAAAAGCAACCACAGACAATATGTAAATGAATGAGTGTGGCTGTGTTCCAATAAAGCATCATTTACAAAATCAGGAGTAAAGCCCCTGCTTTAAAGGGTAAGCCCCACAGTGGATGCTGAGAGTCATTACTAGAAGAAAATCTAAAGTTCATCTTGGACAACAGGGTCCTGTGAGACCTCACCCATATCTATGTCTTTGCTCCTCATCTCCTGCTTTTTTCCCATTCACTTACTTTCCCCTTTTCCTATTTTCTCAAATATACTAAGATTTTCCTTTTCCAGGCCTTTGGCCTTTGTTGTTCCTTTTGTTAGTCTTCATCTAGATCTTTGCATAGCTCATCCTTCATGGTCTTTCCTCAAAAGCTCTCTCTTAAGACTTCTCTAAAGAAACAAGGGTACTGGATTAAAGAAGAAAAAAAAAGCAGAAGCTAAACATGTTAAATTCTCGTTAAACACATGAATGCATAAAAAATAAGATGCACTGATGGAGAGATGTGATAAAGCAGGTATAATAAAAGATCAGTGGTAGAATCTAGGTGGTGGGTATGGGTAAAAAAAAAAAAAGTCTTCTCTGACCATCCACCTTCTTTTCAGGCTGCCATGACTCTTAGTCCCCCCTGTAGTCTTTATCACTATAAAGTATATAATTTATTTATTTTTTAACTTGTTTATTTTTCTCCCCACTAAGATATATTTCCAGGAGAGAAAGATTTTGCTTATCTTGCACTTTTATCTCCAGTGGCTAGAAAAGGGCCTAGTAAATAGTAGGTGCTTAATAAATATCTGTTGGATAAAATGAATGAATGAATATGAAAGTATTATAGAAATATAATGTGCTATTCAAATAGTAGTAGTTACTATCCTTTTGGAGAGAAGGAGATGAGAGTTGGGAGGAAGGGAAAGAGAAAAAGGTAGGATATGGTAGAATATCATTGGCTTAGTGTTTTAATCCTTCGGCAAGTACCTGAGAAGTTCAGCTTCCCTCTTTCTAGAACAAAGGTGCCAATATGCAAAGACGCTATGAGAATTTGATGAGGTAATGCCGGAACAAAAAGCCCAATACAGAGTAAACATGTAGTCAATACTGGTCACTTGTCAAATTTTCCTTTTCTACTGTAATCATTTGTAGAGCTTAAGATACTTCTTTCAGTTAGAAGTTTTCATGAACAGAATTTAACTTAGAATTTTTTTTTTAAGTTTCAGAATAATTTTAAATGCAAAAAATAGTTGCAAAACAAATATGAAGAGTTCTGGTAAATGCTTCACCTGGGAGCCACAGATTTTTGTAAGTTTCCATTTAATAGAAGAAAAAAATGCAGATTTTTAAAGGCCCTTAATATTCTAATAACTTGATAAAGTAGTATAATTCCCAAGATTTGTTTTTATAATACAATTCCCAATATTTGTTTTTAGGGACCTACCTATGAATTGGAAAAATTCAGTTAAACATGCAAAACATATAAAAGGTCTCTGATTAAGAGGTAATGTGGTAATGGCCAAATGTGTCAAGTCTTTTTTTTCTCATTCTTTAGAGAACCTAGAGAATTGTTAGCACTGTCACAGTGTATCCATTCCAAACAAAGTCAAACTATTTGCAAGTTTTTCCTAGGATAGATTAACCTGATCCTTCTATAAACACAAATAGAAGGCAATATATCCAAAACATCCCATGCTTGAAAAGGTACTTGTAACACCAGTTCTATTTGGTTGCAATGATGCATTCAAATACCACTAGATAATGCAACTGCCTAGAATTGCTGACAACACATTTGTTACTAAACAAATAGACAATCAGTTGCCCCAGGTTCTTAAGCTTTCATGCCATCCAAATTCTTTGAAAACCTCACTTTAACTGCTGATAAGATCACTCACTCATCAAGGGCTATCTTTAAATGACCCTTTATTAAGGGTATTATAGAAATGAATACAGTGTGACTAAAATGATGTCAATATAAACTGTTTTATCAGAGGTGGTGTTTATGCAGTAGTCAAAGTATGTGGCTTGGCAGAATTCTTTTGAAGCACTGATATTCTTAATTTGAATAAAACAACTGCTAAAAGCTTTAAGGGTTTTCAGCATACCTCAGAAAAATATGGATACCTAGCAAGAATTTTTAGTTCACTGCTTTTAAAAAGATTAGCCAAAACACTTAAGACACAGAGGAAAAAGAATGATATCTACATCCTAATTATCTATTAATCCAGAGGCGCAAAAGGATTAACAAAAGGGCAACTTTATAGACACAAAATTGTACAATAATAATAATTCTAGCAAAATAAATATAGGGATTAGATACCTTTTCTTCAGATATACTATAACGCACATTTTCCAAAAACACTGACATGTTTTCCACATTTGTATATCGTAAAAGAATATGAGCAAAATCTTCTTCACTGATGGTATTCATTCCATTAGAGTAGGAAAGGAATTCAATTTCTAGAACTTCTGTCTGGAGGTTATCCATGAATCTATGACAAAAAATATAATAAAGAATGAATAAGATGAACAGAAAATGATCAAATGTTCACTGTTCTAGAAAGATATTTGGAAATAATTTAATCAATTATGATGCCAGAAAACTTCATAAAATTCCTGTTTATGGGAAAGAAAAAAGTAAATGTTGAAAGGATTTACCACTTAATGACAATGGTACCTAGGGCAATTTATTTAGGCTCTCATGGGTTTGGTTTCCTCATCTGTAAAATGGGAATAATAAAAGTACCTCAGAGTGCCTGCCCATACCAAAAAAAAAACAAAGGGCCCCATAATAGGGATGAGACTTAAAGGAGTTGATGTATAGTGCCTGTCATGGTCAGGTTCATGTCTCAACTTGGCCAAGTGGTGGTTGGGCAAGTGCTGGTCCGTCTGTTGCAATGAGGACATTTCATAGAATTAAATCATGATCATGTCGGCTGCATCCACAGCTGATTCCATTTGTAATCAGCCAAAGGGGCGTGTCTTCTGCAATGAGTGATGCTTAATCTAATCACTGAAAGCCTTTCAAGGAGGATTCAGAAGAGACAGGCTCTTCCTGCTTAGGATGGCGAGCCTCTCCTGTGGAGTTTGTCCAGACCCTCCATCGGAGTCGTCGGCTTCACAGTCTGCCCTACGGATTTTGGACTCTGCATTTTCACAGTCACGTGAGACACTTTTATAAATTTTATACTTGCGAGTGTTCCCTGTTGATTCTGTTTCTCTAGAGAACCCTAACTAATATAGTGCCTAAAATGATACAGCAAACACTATATAGTAAATACCATATATGTGCCTGTAATTATTAATGTGGCTTATTAAGACAAAGGAATAAAATACACTTTATTCTGAATAACCAGGAGATAATCAATCCAGATATCCAAACATTTTTTATTGTTCAGTGACGTCCTATTATAATTAATAATATAACTACTGGTATGTAGGTAGGATGGAAGTAGATATTTGTTATTGAGCAAGTGGGTAGTTACAGTAGTTAAGATGAGAGCAGCAAAGAGGTCACTGTACTAGTCACTGCCCTGGATGATTTTTAAAATTTCTTCCAACTTTAACATCTAACACTTCAAAAAAATATAAAAATTAAAAATATATATATAAAAATTAAGGCTCACCTATAAAAATCTTCAAAATTGAGCTCAGCTTTTCCTTTCTTTCCAAAAAAGTGTACAAGAAGTGTAGTATCTGCTACTAAACTTGTGAGGTCATCAGCACGCTTAAAAAATCACAAGTAAAAAGTTAGCTGCAATAAAATGAACAGAATAGGGATACCTAATAATCCTCAAAGAATTTTATTATCAACAAATAAACATTAAGAATATAAATATATGAACATTAGAATGAAAAGCATAAGGTCATATTAAAAATACAATTACAGTTAAAATGAGCTTAAAATTTGAAAAGAGAAATTTGAATCAAACATCTTTTATCTTCAAAAATATTTAAAGATAGAGAAATAAAAATATTATATATTAAAAAGTTTTCATCTTCAAATTATGCATGTAGGACACCTCTTCATTAAATAATATAAAATAGCTGAAATCCTTTAGAAGCCATCAAAATATTCTATTTTTATTATTTAAATAATTTAGCTTTGATTTTCCTAATCAACCTGAAAATATATTTTTTAGAATGTTCAGAAGAGGTAAATTCTTCAGATTGTTTAATTTTATGGGGCTGATAAAAGAATAACCTCAAGCTTTACAAAGCAACTTCCTTTAACCAAGATAGTTTCCTGTTTTATCCCATAATTATGATACTTTAAATAGAAGATACTCTTTAGAAAAAGAAACTACAGTAATACTTGGAATAACATCACTTACAATTTTTTTCAAAGAAATTTCTTACATAATTTTTTGAGTAAGAAATTAATTCCAGGGGATTTTTCTTCCCACTAAAAGTTCCAAGTGTTTCTTAAATAGCTTGATTTTAGTCCTCACAAAGTTTTAATGGCCTAGAAAATCTCCCATTTTCTTTAATGTATATATAGCTTTTCTTTTTCTTTCTTTTCTTCTTCCTTTCTTCCTTCCCTCCCTCCTTTTTCATTTGACTGTTAAATCTATTTTATAAACTCAGGTACAAAAATCATAAAATTCAAATAATTCTGTTAATATCATCCTGGGAAATATAAGAAAAGTAAGAGGTTAAAAAATACTATCATTTTCTCTATAAAAAAATAGTCATACATTTCCATCTAAAGGTACACAGTCAGAATGTATTACTTCTTGGTCAGCATCCTGACAGTACTCCATAGAAGATATAACACAGGAAAAATACTTCCCTGCAAAGGATTAGTCATCTTCTATGTTACCGGCCAAAAAAGTCTTATCTCATGCCATCTTTCATACTAAATGTTGATATTCCTTTGATTTTGAAGTTCTCTTCTCAATCTTTCATAAAGATCATTCTTTTCTTTTTTTTTTTTTAAATTTGCATATGGGCAGGAGGCACCAGGGATCGAACTCCAGACCTCCAGCACAGCAGGTCAGAGCTCTGCCTGCTAAGCCACGGCAGCCGCCCAAGATCATTATTTTCTTGAATCTATTTCCTTTCTTTCAGACCAAAGACTATTCTTCTCTTTTAATGATCAGTCTCGAGTAACAGAAACTACACCTCTGATTGGTCATTTTCCAACCAACACGTTCTCTTTTAATCCATGAAATTGTCTGAAGTTGGGTTCTTGCTACTTTGGTTACTCATGTGCCTCTTAAAAACTCCAGGCTGTAGGGTATGTATACTTCAAATTATCTAAAATAATTGAAACTCTTAAGGAGACATCTAAATATTTTATTTATATTTATGTATTTTAGTTTGAATTTTCCTAATCAATCTCTAGCATATAAACTACTTGTAAATGGTTTAAAAGATCGCTACTACTGCTTCTTAGTTTAGTTTGCTGAGAAGTCCCAAGTCCTCTTAGGAGTTGGAATACCTGAGAAGTTCCCTGTAATACAACCAACTTTGAAGTTATGACAACAGTTTGATCTGACTGCAGGGGAAAAAATAATACAGCCAGGCAACCAGGTGTCACATACTATCTTCTATATAAATCTTCTTGAACAGTCCTATAATGGGTGTTGAGGAACAGTAGTGGGGCCAGCCTTTCTGGGTTCTAAATGTGACGGTAAACTAGTATAAATTTATTAGTGATAGAGAAACCCTAATATCACAAGTAAAACTATCTTTAGGTTGAGGAGGCAGACTGCTCTAATGGAAAGAGAACAGGATTTAAAATCAGAAGACACTGGCTCACTGACTTTTTTTGAACTTCAGCTTCTTTCTGTAAAATGGGAATAATCCTGTCTATAAGAACAATTTTGACAATAAAGTTAAAATATGAACATGAATAAGGCATACAACTGTTCTCACTGGTAGTCATAAAAAATGGGAAAAAACCTGACATTCTTATGTGATTTAACTTAATCAAGTTAATCAGTTTGTTATCCATGGCCCAGCTTAAATTAAAGGGGGAGTAAATATTTGAGAAGGCATGCCTAAAGGGAGTATAAGGGTGGAGGCTCTAGCTAATCAGAAGGCAATATGAAGAACAGGAGTACCCTTCTGGAAGTAAGAGGAATGAGAAAAAAGAAGGGATGAAGTGGAAAAGAAAAGAAGGAGGTGGTGGTGATGATGGTGTTGTAGGAATAGCTGCTTTTTTCACAAATAAAATGGTGAGTTCAAGAGTCAGATCCCTGACCTTTCTCCTTATAGCTATGTAATCTTGGGGGAGTTTACCCCAGGAGGATATTACTACTCTCAGGAATAGTAATAGTGCCTGCCTTAAACAGTTGTAAAGATTAAAAGACGGCATAATATAAATCATTTAGCACTGCGGCTAGTATATTGTAAATGTCCAATAAATGTGAGGTATCATTTTTAGTTTTGCCAAATTAATATATTACAAGAAGATGAAAAAGGACTGGACAAGTTAGAAAAGATAATATTGAAGTTCAATGAAAAAACAAGATTTTTATATGGAACACTATTTTTTTTCACTGTTGAAACTACACATAGATATTATGTAGATCTGAAAAAAAGGCCTCAAAATGAGATTACAGGGAAACCAAAAGTTAGTAAACTCAGATAACACAATTACAAATGTTTTCCCCCAGTGTTGTGATGTTCTTTACCTTAAGACATAATACACTGAAATGTAGATGGCTTTGTTTTACACAGCTTTTAAATAATGACCTCATTCAGCCAGTTTTTCTCATGCCCACTGAGCACAGCAGATCTTCACTTACAGTCTTTCATCATAAAAATCTTATTAGATTTAGGTTGCACTCATCCAGATAATCCAGATCCACAGAGGCATAAGTAACAGTTTGACATTAGGGAAAAAAAAATTAGAAAATGGAAACGGCGAAAACATTATTTTTTCCCATTCATTGAGTTGGAGTACTGTTTGGAGTCACTGAAAACTATACCAGTGTCCTCGATATCCTAACAGTGTTATATAACTTAAATCACATAAGGGCTGAAACAAAAATAGAGACTTTATCCCTTTGATTCTTGCGCTTATTGTTGAAATAAAATGAATTCAGGTGTTTTCCTAACAAAGAGAAAAAATAGGGCCACAAAAGAACCCCATGGGACAGTTACATGAAAGGCCATTATCTAACCTTGATTAAAAATTAGTTTAAATGATCTCACTAAAATGAAATAAACAAATCAACACATGAATAAAATACAGATATGCAGAACTATTAAAATAAAAAGTTATAAAATATTCTTTCTACATATTTTTATTGATTAAAAGGTGATGATAATCTTATCAAGCTCTATCCAAGGGTTGGAGGAATCTTCAAACTCTTGATTGGTCAACAAAGTTTTTGAATAATTTATTGAAACTTATTAAGGATTAACAGAGATTAAAGCAAATAAGAAAAAGTTTAAGTTTTATCTACAGAACTCAAAATACTTTTTATAATGGTAGACTTTATTCAACAGTTGCATCATGGCCTTATCAACCTGTACTATGAATTTATTAAATATAATTTTGGTTAGAAGTGGTTTTAGCAATGGCACATTCAAATTTTTGTTAAACATGGTTTTATGATACTTGAAAAAACTGAGGGTTAGAAACTCCTCTGGAATAAGAAATAAAAAGGTAATCTCTAATATACCTATAATATTTAAAAAGAATGATTTGCTCTCAATAATGACATTTTAAATATACTGGAAATATAAATACAAATACAAAACCAAGCCTTCTTTCTGAACCATTTGAATCCTGAAATACTGATACTATAAACAATTCAATATTACACTGGTATCAGAAGTAACCTATAAGGAATTACAATTAGTTGTAATTTAACTATGAATAATTCTCAATGATCCTCTCTAATGTAGAAGAGGTAATAGAACTTCCAAACAATTATTTTACTTTGGAGCACAATATAAGTTTCCATTTCCTCTTTTTATTTTCCTCTTCTTTCTTCTCTACATCAGATTTACTTTCACAATTATGTTTGAGTCAATTCATTAATTAATTTAGCAGCTTACAAATGATCAAAGTATGGACTGATTACAGGTAACGGTATTCTGGTAAACTGGCTCTCTGAAAGGAAAAAAAAGACAGCTTTCTGGTGTTTGCCAATTTCTGTGGTATGGTATTGATGATATTCCCATCATGGCCACTTTCAAGCTACGATGTCACAGGATGTTGAGTGTGGAATTGGCTCCTGCAAGTATGTAAAATCTGGTTCTACAGTGAATAAAGAAGTATTTGCAAAGTCCGCTTGAGGGAATGGTGAGAAAGGGGGAAAATTCAGCTTTCCCAAGTAGAAAATTCTTGATATTCTCACAGGTAGTGAGGACAAACAAAGCAATAGGCTGAGCCCCCAATCTTGGGGTTTGTACATATGAAACTTAACCCCACAAAGGACAGGTCAAGCCTACTTAAAATTAGGCCTAAGAGTCACCCCCAGAGAACCTCTTTAGTTGCTCAGATGTGGCCTCTCTCTCAGCCAAAACGACAAACTCACTGCCTTCCCCCTCTCTACATGGGACATGACTCCCAGGGCTGTGGACCTTCCTGGCAACATGGGACAGAAATCCTAGAATGAGCTGGGGCTCAGCATCAAGGGATTGAGAAAATCTTCTCGGCCAAAAGGGGGAAGAGTGAAATGAGACAAAATAAAGTGTCAATGGCTGAGAGATTCCAAACAGAGTCGAGAGGTTATCCTGGAGGTTATTCTTACACATTAAATAGATATCACCTTGTTATTCAAGATGTAATGGAGAGGCTGGAGGAAACTGCCTGAAAATGTAGAGCTGTGTTCCAGTAGCCATGTTTCTTGAAGATGATTGTATAATGATATAGCTTTCACAATGTGACTGTGTGATTGTGAAAACCTTGTGTCTGATGCTCCTTTTATCTACCTTATCAACAGACGAGTAAAACATATGGAATTAAAATAAATAATAGGGGGAACAAATGTTAAATTTAGATTGAAATGTTAGTGATCAATGAAAGGGAGGGATAAGGGGTAAGGTATATATGAATTGTTTTGTTTCTTTTTATTGCTTTTTCTGAATTGATACAAATGTTCTAAGACATGATCATGATGATGAATATATAACCATGTGATGATATTGTGAGTTACTGATTATATATCAGTATATATATATATGAGTTGAGAAAAAGAAATGAAAAGCCATCTTTGAAGAAAAAAAAGACAATGAAAAATCTATCTACTGAAAAGTCCTTTGTGGTAAGACAGGTGGATAACCATCTCTCATGTGGGTCTTAATTTTAACTATAAAATTCTTAATAGGAAACATAAAGCAGTGTTTAATCTGTAAATCAGAGCCCATCTTTTAAAATTAAGAATCCCTTCCCCAGGGCTATATCTAGCCAATGGAACTACTTGGTTAAATCTTCACATGCTGCTTTATTTATTTTTTTTAAGATAGGCCAATGAAGGCTTCTTCACACCCGAAGACACTACATTCCCCTGTTTATTCCTGAAGTCTCTGTCTGGCCCCTGAAGATGCTGGAATGTGAGGGTCCAGTGGTTGTGGGTAGTGGGCTGTATATAGGACTGTGGAGTCAGAAGGACTGGGTCCAAATTCTAGTTCAGACACAAGATGAGGTTATTTGTTTCTACCTTTATTAAAACCAAAAAATAGCCAAACAACCCCAATGAGAGGTATGGAAAGATCAAAGGTGACGGTGGAATTATACATAGATGATAGGACTTAACAAATGCATATGAATGCTGAATCATTAAATTGATATCTCTTTTAGTCTCCAGTATTTTAGAGCAGCTAGAAGTAAAAACCTAAAATTGTGAACTTGTAACCCATGTCAAAGTCTGAACTATGTTCTACAACTAATTGTGGTGCTGTGCTTGGATATTTACAGCTTTTTTGTATATATGTTATTGTTCACAAAAAAAGAAGGAAAAAAAAGTCGATTGTGATGATAAAAAAGTATTTAAGCCCTCTAGCCTCCTATATTCTGGAGCAGCTAGAAGGACAAATATGAGAGGGTCATATGGTAGCCCATGGCAAACTCTGGGACCTGTCCTGTAACCACGTTTTGAAGACTGTTTTGAAAACTATTGCTTTTTTATTTCTTTGCTTTGTATATATGTGATACTATACAATGAAAAAAATCTTAAAAAACAAAAACTTTACAGGTTTGTGAGGATCTTCAACTGAGAAAACATTCAAGAGCTTTTGAATGAAAAAAAAATTTTAACTCCCTGTTAAAAATGGTGTAAGAGGGCTGTCTGGTGGGAGGAGTACACACGGGTCCAGTAGGAAGGTGCATGTCAGTCTAGAATTCAAAAACAGTAAAACTGAAAAGGCTCAGCCTGCTTTTCATTTCCATCATGCACTGATGATACTAATCAACGGCAAGGTAAAATAGTCCTCCCTGCCTTGATGGACAGCCCCTCTTATACCCCTGCCCTACCACTGCCTTGGTAAGCCTCTCACTATTAATATTAGGAAATTAAATTTTTAAAAAATCCACGATAACTCTAATTGGTCAAATATCTTTTACCAAGTTAGACATTTCAGCATTTTGTGCAACATTATAAATTTCAAGGGATCCAGTGGAACTGTAAAAGCTTTTTTTTTAGTTTCTACAAAGTGATCCTTAAGTAAAAAAAAAAAAAACAGTATTTCCTTTTAATTAAGTTTAAAAGTCATGTTTTATGCAACAAACAAGTTGACTAGACATAGACTATTACAGGTGACCTTGCAACCTGTGCCATCACAGATGACTTATTCAAATAAATAGTTTATATAACAAGTACTGCTTTACCAAAGAAAAAAGGAAAATATAAAATTCATTTTTGTTTCAGCATTGTAATTCTAAAATGAAACGAAGTTAACAAAATGACAAATAGTACAAGGACCTGGTTGAGGTTTAATTATACCTCTGCGAGGTCTGAAAAGAGTGCTTGGCTTGTGTTACGTCTCAGTGTATCCCAATAGCTTCTGGAGACGAGTTCCTCTCCACCTGTTTTAAGTACCTGCAGAAATTTTTAGAAGCACAAGTGAAATCTAAAGAACAGTCACAAAGAATGATAATTTATACACTTTAAATCTCTTCTAACCAACCTTGAAAAGAAAACACATTAGTTTACCTTTTTTGTTTTCTGCTGCACACAACAGTATTATATTACATTGCTGGTAAATTCATGGTACTTTCAAAGGTGTAATGGTATATAACCACTACTTCCTAAGTACAATGTGGCTTTGTCAAAATGAATCAAATTCTCCCTCCCCCTCCCCCACTGCCCTTATACTGAAAGGAACATAACTTCTAAGAAAGTATGAAATAAAAATTTTATTAACCACTTGCATGAAGTAAATTCATTTGTTGAAGATTTTAGTAATTTCATAGTAACTATAAAACTTATGCTGAATTTAGAAATAAATTACTGTTGACTAACATACATCTTGTTAGTCACTGCATGAAAGATTCAAAATGACCATAACTTTATTTTAGAGAAATAAAGATTAAATTAATCTGAAATATACTTGTTTAAGTCAAACCAAAGTCCCTCTGGGATGTGGTAGGTGTGCCTATTGTGAGTGGATCAGGTACTTTCTAATCTTTGTTACAAGGATAAAACTCTAACTTCTATCTCAGGGTTGGCTGGTCTGAAGGAGATAAGATTAAGATAGCAGCCTAATCTTCAAATGAAAATGTGGAAATGGAAGCCTAACTTGGATCTCTATAAACAAAAATAATTAAATGCCATTTTTGTCTGGTTTTATCAGGGAAGATTTCACAGGTTCTCAGATTTGGTATTCTTTGGGTTAATGTGACGTGTACTTAAGAGTGAGTGGCTGACGATGTGAGAGCTTTTTTCCCCTTAATCTTTAAAAGTCCACTGCCACTAATAAAATTACATTACATCTAGGAATTATTTCAAAGATCTTCTAAATTGTAGTTCATTGTGATTAGCCAGAAACACTGTCCATCACCCATATTTTAATAAAATCCTAATAAATTGTTAATAATAAAGTATTATTTCGCAGATTTATACTTAGGCACTTTGCCTATCTTAAATAAGTACCTATGTATAAATGTAGCAACATGATAGAGAATTTGTTCATCACCCCCTTCAATAAATAAATAAGCTTTAGCTAATCAGTTATCAGCTAACTAAGTAAAATGAGCTGCCGACAGAACTGATCCGTTCTATATGAATGGTAGAACCTAAAAAGATTCCAGCTGGATTGAAAGTTTTCTTGACAAATATTATCTAAATATTCTGAACATGGATGCATTTTTATTGCAACTTAGAAGGGTAATGTGATAAAGAAAGAGATCGTTTAGACCCATAAAACTGGAGAGTAAGTAAGTTTTACTGGGCACTATTAGGAGGGTCACAGGAATGGATCCCTTTGTGAAGCCCTGCCTCTTCCTTATTTTCAAACACTGGTCACTATCACACACACCAGTGTACACATACACACACACAGATACACACAAATTGATGAAATTAGAAAAATATCCACAACTTATTAAGAGATAAAAGTAGTTTAACAAATTATATTGATGTGGATATTAACTTATATAGAAAAATATATTTTCTGAGCATAGAAAAAAAGGAGTAAATATACTCATTACTTCAGAATGGTAAGATGAAGATATTTTTAATTTTATTCTTAGAGTTATTTTCCTATGATTTACAATTGATCTTTCAGGATAATATAAAATTTTCAAAATTAAAAAGAATCTTAGAAGAAAACAATCCTTGCTGCAGCTGGCTATATTTATTTTTGTTTTGCTTTATCTTTTGTTTACCTTAAACCATCTTTATTTCTTATTTTATGCCATCTTTCAAATTATAAACCTACTGAGGACAAGACAATAGCCTCACAGGAATTACTGCCATGCCCTGTATCAAGTAAATATATAATAAATAATAATTGGAAAAACAAAGCAAATGCATTAGGGATTTGCCTGGCATAATCATTGACTTCTACATATGTGCTTGTAGGACAGCCAGTATTTAATTTTTTCAATTACTTGGATTATGAAATTAGGAGTAAATTTTCAGAATATGCAAAACTTGTAGGAAGATTCAACATCAAAAAAATACACTACAGTATTTAAAATAAGCTTAAGGTAACCATGACATCCAGAATAAATTTCAATTGCAAGCAAATGCAAAACAAATACAAAACTAGAAAATATGTGTATAGGTTAAGAAAAGACTGATAAGGAATAATGGCCAAATGTAACTGAGCATGAAAGAGTATGAGGCTTTCATATGTAAACAGTAGAGTAATTTGCAAAGAATACCTGAAGTCCTCCCAGCATTTTTGATCACTATGTAAGCTTTAGGCCCAACTGCCAGAGTGTAGGTATACATATTAGGTGTAGCCCTTCATTAAAACAGTTATAAGAACACAGATCATTGAAAGAACTTCAAAAATGGATGGCACAGGCAAAATGATGTCCTGAATGTACTCTGTAGGTCTGATGTATTTTTTGCCTGAGTTCAGAGTCTGTTATTGGGAGAACTTCCATCAACTTTGCAGTTTCGGTTAAAAATTCCCTACACATTTCTGGCTAAGCAAAGCAAGATCCAATTAAAGACATCCCACAAAATCCATGATGAAATAATGAAAGAAAAAAAGAAAAAACCATCTGATAAGAGTTTAATATCCAGAATAAAGAGAAACCCCACAATTCAACAACAAAAGACAAACAATCCAATTTAAAAATGGGGAAAAGACTTGAATAGAAATTTTTCCAAAGAAGAAATACAAATGGCTAAAAAGCACATGAAAATATGATCAACCTCACTAGCTATTAGGAAAATACAAATCAAAACCACAATGAGATATCATTTCACACCTACTAACAAGTCTACTATTTAACAAACAGAAAACTACCGTGTTGCACAGGATGTAGAGAAATAGGAACAGTGACTCACTGCTGCTGGGAATGGAAAATGTTGTAGCCACTGGGGAAAACCGTTCAGCAGTTCCTAAGTGTAAGCTAAGTATAGAACTGCCATATGATATGGAAATCCCACGACTAAGTATATACTCAGAAGAACTGAAAGCAGGGAAGTGAAATGATATTTGCACACTGATGTTCACAGCGGCATTATTCATAATTGCCCAAAGATAGAAACAACCCAAGTATTCACCAACTGATGAATGGATAAACAAAATATAGTATATACATACGATGGAATATTATGTAGCAGTAAGAAGGAATGAAGTCCTGATGTATGCAACAACATCGATGAATCGTGAGAACATTACATTGAGTGAAATAAGCCAGACCCAAAGGGACAAATATTATATGTTCTCACTAATATGAACTAATTATAATAAGCAAACTCATGGAGTTAATATCTAGAATACCAGAAGACAGAATGAGGATAGAGAATGGGGAGCCAATGCCTGATTTGAGCAGAATTTTTGATGAGGTTGACTGTAAAGGTTTAGTAATGGATAAAGCTGATAGTAGGGCAGCATTCTGAGTATAACTAACAGCAGTGAATTGTGTGTGTGATTGTGGCTGAAGGAAGTTCAGGGTTGTGTATGTTACTAGAACAAAAGCTAGAGGCTGAAACATGGGACTGCATAACAGTGAACCCTGCTGTGACAATGAAGGTGGTTAGCAGTACAATATAAGAATGTTTTTCCATGAACTAGAACAAATGTATGTCACTATTATAAGGTGTTAATAATAGGGTGGTATATGGGGAAAAATATACCTAATGCAAACCATGAACTACACTTAACATCAATATAATATTCTTCCATCAAGTGCTAAGTGTCAATAATAGGGGGGTGTATAAAGGGGATGGGGCTTTGCTTTTTGGTAATGAAAATGAAAATGTTCTAAAATTGATTGTGGTAATCAAAGCACAATTCTGAGATTATACTGAAAGTCATTAATTATACATGTTGGATGGAATGTTTGGTGTGTAAATAAAACTGCATTTTAAAAGAAAGGAGGAAAGAGCAAAGATATTAACTCTCCTAAGACTTTAATACTTTTAAGTATGCTTATTAAATTTTCAAGAATAACCCACACGAAGAACAGAAATATAATGACTATCTTCTAAACTAATACAGGGGAAAATAAAAAGCGGAAAAATGAACTTCAGTTAATTCAAAAGAAGGCAAGACAGGTGGCTGAAGGATGCACTGAGGGAGAAGTAGATGGGCGAACGATGGTGTATACTTATGAATGAAGGTCGTGCTCCTACAAAAAGGAACAATGTCCTGAGGCAGGTAATGATGTAAATGAACATGTGGGACATTTGGTGAGACAAAATAAGCCAGAAAAAAACCAACAACAATGGTATGGTCACCTTTAGAAAATGCTTAAAAGAAAACAGGGGCCTAGATTGTAAGCTTTTAGAGCAGACACATTAAGTCTGGAGTGGTGATTATTATTTCTGGATTTTGAGAGGCTGTTTTATATATATAACCTGATATTTACAGATAAGAACAAAACCGAACAGGTTGGAGTTAAAGTAATTCAGAAAATAGGGGTAAGGAAGACAAGTGTCTATATTTTAGAACCATGCATACTCTTTGAGACCAATGGAAGAAAGGTTTATTTGATCTGGAACTGACATTTTCTGTAGTGCATAATCTAATTCAACCTATCTGCATAGCTCATTTGAACAAGTGAAACACAGAGAGCACAGAATAAGAAAGAGGTCCTTTAATAGTGTATAGATTATTATAAAGCCTGGAAACATCCTAGAGTATATTAAGACGATAATCAAAAAATATTGGCAAAGTCCCATGAGGGATGGGAGAAAGAATATGGAACTATTAAACCTTACCATCAGGGAATCCCCTGATACTGTGTCAAACTTTAGGGATACCCAAATCAATAGGCCACACCTAAACTAACTAAGCTTAGTTTACAGAAACTAAATTTTTTTTTTTAAGACACAACTAAAATATAAGTGAAATCTGTTCCGTAACTACTTGTTAAACTGTACATTGAAATTTATTGCTTTTTTGTATATATTTCAAAATAAAGCCTCCCTGGCGACGTGGGAGATGACTCCCAGGGATGAATCCAGACCTGGCACCGTGGGATCAACAATTATATCCTGACCAAAAGGGGGAAAAAAGGTATAATTAATAAAGATTCAGTGGCAGAGAGAGTTCAAATAGAGTCGAGAGGCTACTCTGGAGGCTGAGCTTACGCAAGCTTCAGGTAGACCTTACTACCTATCATAACCTGCCAACCCCCAACCAGAACCATTCCAGTCAATCCTAAAGAACACCTAGGGCAATATGTAAGATTCCACAAGGGTTCCATGCACTAGAGTAACTTTCCCGAAACCTACAACCTCCAGATGGGTCCATGGTCCGGATAAGTCCTGAAACCTAGCCCAGCCTCTCCAGAACATCAGATAGTTCCATCTCCCTACCCCATATAAGTGACAGACCCTTCCAATATTAAAAATTTAGAATTGTCAAAGTCCAAACAACTCCAAAGAGAGATATGGAAAGATCAAAGGTGATGGTGGAATTATACATAGAAGATAGGACTTAACAAATGAATATGAATGCTGAATCATTAAATTGATATCTCTTTTAGTCTCCAGTATTTTAGAGCAGCTAGAAGTAAAAACCAAAAATTGTGAAATTGTAACCCATGTCAAATTTTGGAATATGTTCTACAACTAATTGTGGTGCTGTGCTTGGAAATTTATTGCTTTTTTGTATATATGTTACTGTTATAAAAAAGGAAAAAAAGTTGATTGTGATGATGAAGCATTTAAGCCCTCTAGCCTCCTATATTCTGGAGAAGCTAGAAGGAAAAATATGACAGGATCAAATGGTAGCCCATGACAAACTCTGGGATCTGTCCTGTAACCACTTGTTGAAGAGTACTTTGAAAACTACTGCTTTTTTATTTCTTTGCTTTGTATATACATTATACTGTACGATAAAAATGTTAAAAAAAATACATATACCCTGTAACATTTTGAAAATGTTTAAATTCACCAATAATCAATAAAATGCAAATAAAACTTGAAAAAAAAAGAAGGCAAGAAAGGAGAAAAGAACTCTATAGAGAATAAGATAATTAAAATAAATCTGAATAAATTAGTAATCACAATAACGCAAACTGAATTCTCTAGTAAAAAAAAATCACAGACTGTCAACTCATATAAAAATAAACAAACTAAATATGTTGCTTTGTTTTTAAAGACAAACTAAAATATAAGGAAAGGGAGAGGTTTAAAAAGATAATCCAGTCTTCTATTTAATGATAGGCTAGTAGTGAACACCAAGCTTCCTACTGAGAATAAAAGAGCTAGATAAAATATAAAATAGATGTATCTTCCTAAAAGCATCCAAAAGACATCATTTGTCTTTGACACTATACTGACAGTCACACTGGTGGTGCAAAAGCAATGGTGGGAATAGCTGCTGGTACCCTCGCACAAATCAAGGGAGTGGCACTAAAAGTCCAGAGTCATTATATTGTTCAGTAGTCAACAAGTTCTTCAATGCCACACACTCAGAGTAAGAAAAAGAAAAAAAATTTTCTTATAACGTCAGTCCCGCTTAAGTATGTACTCTCTGAAGTGTAAAATTTATAAATTTTATTAAATTGACTTAAGAATACGCATCTTTTTAGTGTTTGGTGGGAAGAAATAAGAAAGTATGCATAAAGCACTTGTGCTGCATACAAAAGTACTATGACTGTCTTGAGAAAAAAAAACTTGTGCAATGGTTGGTGTTTCAAGCTGAACTTTATTCAAGCCACTTTATTCATGAACCACAATTTTTATTTGTCAGAACAACTGACAGACAAACTATGATTACTCAGACTTTGGTATTTGGCAGACATTTTATCAAAAATGAACCAAGTAAGCCTAACACTTCTAGGGAAACAACTGCCAACATTTGTTGCCAAAACAGCCTACTGCAACAGACTGAATGTAGAAGCAGATATGAGAATCCAGTTATCTTCTACACATAAAGAGATCTGCGAAGAATGCAAAACAATATCACTCTGAATATTTTTACAAAAATAGTTATTTTTGTAAAAAATTTAGGTTAACAATGTTTACTGCTATTTTAAATGAATTAATAAATATTTTTTAAATTTCTCAGTTTAAATTCTAAAATGATAAATACAGATAGGTATAACCCACATCAACAAAAGCTGTCTTGGCTCCTCAGTATTTTTTTATGATGTAAAGGGCACTCAAGACCAAAAAGTTTGAGAACCACTGCTTACAGCAATGAGAGTAAATGAACAAGCGCTATATACAACAATGCAGATGAAACTGACAATCATGATTTTGAGTCAAAGAAGACAGAAAAATTCATATAATATGATTTCATTTATATGAACTATAAAACTAAACTATATTGTTCATGTCCCATAAATAGTTGGTAAGACCACAAAGCAAAGCAAGGAAGTGATTTACATAAAAATCGTGATTGTGGTTTTCTTTGGGGGGAGAAGAGAGAGTTATGATTGGGAGGATATGAAGGGATTTCTTGAGGCATAGAAATGCTATATTTCTTGATCTATATGGTAGTTAAATTTTATTACTATTCTTTTTATTTTATATTTATATTTTATTTGCAGTAAATTTCTGAACTAAAAATCGATTTAAAAATCAGAGAAAGCTTTATTGCTAGAGGAAAAAATAGAAAACAAAACATCAAAAATAAATAACATTAATCAAAGGAAAGGTGACATATTTATTTGATAACAACCAAAATAGATTTTAAGGTCAAAAATATATTTTTAGAGATCTAGCGTCAGTACATACTAATAGAAGATCCAATTCACTAAGAAGCTATAACTTATCTTGTTTACATTTCTTTTCCCCCTTTTGGTCAAGAAGGCATTCTGACCCTTGGAGTCAGGTCCCTTGTTGCCAGTGATACTTACACCCCTGAGAGGCATGTCCCATGTAGGGGGGAGGGTAGTAACTTTATTTGCAGAGTTGTCTTAGAGAGAAAGGCTACATCTGAGTAACAAAAGAAGTTCTCTGGGGGTGACCCTTAGGTATAGTTCTAAATAGGCTTAGCTTTATTGTTGTAGAAATAAATTTCATAAAGGCAAACTTCAAAATCAAGGGCTTGACATTAAATTGGGAGTCCTTAATGCTTGAGAGAATATCAGGAATTTTCCAGGTACGGAAGATGAATAGTTCCACATTTTTCCTCCAGTCCATCAAGGGGACTTTGCAAATACTTTTAAAATTTTCTGCCCCAAATACTCTAAATTGTATCAGGATATTATATTAACCTGTACAGAATAACAAGATTTCATTCCCTATTCTAGGTTCCATGTAATTAGGATGTTTGACTGGACAGGTTAAATTAAGACAGTGTGCTATAGAAAATTTAAATTTTGGACAAGATAAACATCTCTTCCTTTGGTCTCATACCGAAGCTGAGGTTTTAAATATGAATAAAAAATACAATTAATGTAAACTAGGGTCTATAGTTAACAGTAACATTGTAATATTCTTTCATTAATTGTAACAAAGGCAATCTATCAAAGCTAAATTGACATGACTTCCAGGGACCTGCTCCTGGCATTGTGAGATTGAGAATGCCTTTTTTACCAATAGGGGGAAAAGAAATGAAACAAAATAAAGTTGCAGTGGCTAAAGATTTCAGATAGAGTCAAGAGGTCGTTCTGGAGGCTACTTTTAGGTAAGCTTCAGCCAAATATTAGAAATTGCCATAGTATGCCAAGCCCCAAACAACAACATTCCTGAAAACCCTAAAGAATATCCTGGGCTCTATCTAAGACTCTATAAAAGCTTTACTTAGCAAGTTTAGTTTTTCAGAAATGCAAGGCCTCCAGACTGTTCCTATGCCAGCCCTGAAATCCAGCGGTACCAGTCTCTCCCAGAACTTCAGCCAGTTTCATTCCTCTACTCCATAAGGTTGACTCCCCTCTCCAGCAAGAAGTTAAAATGGTCATTGCCCAGATATTCCTGAAGATTGAGAGAACGATCAAATGAGAGGGTGAAGGTGTAACTGAAAAATTAGGATTTAACAAATGATTATGACTACTGACTCATTATATAGCTATTCCTTTTTAGTTTCTAGTGTATTAGAATAGCCAGAAGGAAATACCTGAAATTAAGTGTAATTTCAACAGCCTTGATCTTTGATAATGATTGTATACCTACATAGCTTTTATCCTGTAACTGTGTGATTGTAAAAACCTTGTGACTGACACTCCCTTTACCCACTGTATGGGTAGATGAGTAATAAAATAAAGGCAGCAAAAAAAAATAATAGGCCAGGAATATGGGGAAAAATATCCCTACATAAACTGTGGAAAATAATTATAGTATTACTTTAATAATCTTTCATTGTAAAAATATAACTACTGTTAAAAAATAGAATTACAAAAAAAGTGTCATCATCAACTGTAACAAATTTTCCACACCAATGCAGGTGTTGGTGGTGGGATGGTATATGGGGATCTTGTATTTTATGCGATTGTTCTGTAAACCTACAATTTCTCTAATAAAAAAACTTTACTTAATTAAAAATGAAAAAGAAAAAGGAAAAGAAGAAAACAGAAGCTATAACTTAACTATATACTTATATAGGCAAAACAATGCTGCAAAATATATAGAGCAAAAAGTGACAAAACTTCAAGTAGAAATCAACAAATCTACCATTATAAAGTGTAATTCAACATACCAACTGATAGATTAAGCAGACACACACAAAAAATAGTAATGATAGAGATTTTAAAAACCTAAACATGTTTGATCCAATATGTACCTAAAATAGAACCCTGGACCCCATATTGCAGAATACACATTCTTTTCAAACACTGAACACTGATGAATATTGACATTTTTTAATCTGTAAAACAAGTCTCAACACATGTCAAGGAATTGGCATAAGAATTGGTACATCTTCCGATTATCAGAATTAGGGTAATTAAGAATAATCTTTTTAAAACTTAAAAAAAAATCATATAAGGCATGCCAAAGTCAATTATAATTGACTTTCACATTATTTCTTCTTTTGATGCATTTATATTTCTATTCATTATGGCAGATAATCAAGAGTTGACTGTGAGAAATGTCAAAACTTTCTGTCTATGAGGTAACAACTATCTCCATGGATACAAAGGAGTATATTGAGTCTTTAAAGAGAAGGTTATACTATAGCAAGAAAGAATGTGATTGAACGTGGGTAGTGATTAAATTTTCAGAGGCCACAGTACCTCTCTCTACATAGTAAAAGACAAGAGAGTCAACTGCCTTTCCTGAAGGAACTTCTAAAGGTAAAAACTGGCTATTGTAAATCTCTTAGCTTAGATTTCAGCTCCATGATATGCACTGAAATTAGATATTTTATCTTTCCAAATGATCGAAGACTCTGGAAACTAGCAGATAATTGTCGGTTAATTCATAATATTACCCTAACATATCTGAGCAACAGTTTTATCAATTATATTTCATATAAACCCTCACCCTTATGATTTTTTTTTCTAATTTAAAATGAATTTCCCTTGTGTGCTTGCATTTTTTTTTAAAGTAATCATTCCTTTCTTAACAAAACATTTTTCTACTATAGGAAAAAAGTGAACTTATATAAACAAATAGACTCCTAAGGGGGTTGAAAAATCATGTAACCCATTTAGATAAAAAGGACATCAAGTTACATCACTTTCAAATATGCATTTTACATTCTTAAATGGAAAACATCTGTCCACAGTAAAATAAATAATTAAAAGAAAACTATGTATTACCACAATAAAATGTAAAATCATAAATTTACTTTACCCTTAAATAAGCAAGCAAAATATAAAATATGCAATTTAAACTTGCTTCTTGATATAATACTCTAAATGTCTCAGCAACTACAAGTTGTTTGTATATGCTGTTTATACTAGAGTTATATTGGGATCTATTTCCTTCTAACAATATTATTTTGAGGTGTGTAACAAAACCCATATAATCTCTCTATTGGAAAATGATGTATGAGTTTAAAGGAAAGATAAAAATTGCTGTGGTTGGAAAATGGCTCATGCAATGCCAAATCAGAAAAATAAGACAAAGCACCAAATAATTATTAATATCTTTTGTTTCATAGGGCATATGACATTACAATCTGTGAAATTTTCATCTTACACATTCTTACAAAATTTTTTTTGAAATTATTATCAGAGGAATCCTTTAAAGTTTTTAAGAAAATGACAGACTTTATTTAATAGAACAGTAGTGAATTTTGTCAAAATATTTTTAAAGTATCTGGTGAGGTATCAAAGTAGTTAGTCAGTCATAAGGGTCCCAGATTCTTGGCTTGTTGCCCAATCCAAGACATTGTTCCAGGCCTTTTCCTTGAGACTAGGCACGATATCTTAGGTTTACTTTATGTTTTATCAGTCTGTTTTATTTAAAGAACAGAGTTAGCCTTTAGAGTTTGGAATTTTGGTGAATTATCCAATACAGAGGCAACATATCTGCTTTTAGAATTCCACATTAAAACTAGAACATTTTCAGCAAGATGATATTGAGTCAGATACCCTGAATTCAAAGGTTCTCTGATTTGAGGGATCCTTCTAAGTGATTTAAGAATCCTTGGGAAAATTAAATGAACTGTGCATTTTTACATCCAAAAAAAGGCAATGAATTATTCTTAGTTATTTAGTAGCTAATCAACAAGCTCTGACTTTCTCATGAGGATAGAAAAGAAGACAAGAACTCATCTTAAGAAAAGGAAAGGATTTTTGTAAGTTGATTTATTGTACCAGTTTTTTAGGAAAAGACTGAAAATCATAGTCCTGTTTGAGAAATAACATTATACATTGAAATATTAAATATATAATTGATCAAATACCATCTTATACCAAATTCTTAAATAGATCACATTTAGTAGGCAGGCAACAAACAATTTTGAAGAACAAATTTGAGAGAAATACTGAAAACTATGTTTATCCATTAACATATCTCTTTATTAGAACTTAGAAAAGACTATGTATTAGATTGGATAAATTTAGTTCTTAAAAATACCTGTGTTCTGCGGAAGCAGAGCCTAAGAATCTGCCCCATAATTTGTATATATCTCTTCAAATAGAACTGAAAAATATAGAATTTTAATTACGCTACTAGAATTTTGGGTTGTTGCTCGATGATCTTTCCCTTATCTTAATCCAAAGTATAAAAATACACCATTGTTTTGTATGTTTTAGTTGTCCCATAAATCTGGGAAGGAAATGTAAAATTCTGGCTTGTTTGTTTTCAATAAATTCCTAAACATTCTATAGCAGATACAACTTTATGTGATGAAATAACTTTATTAAGTATTAACAGGCGAGGGCTATATACATAAAGAACATTTAAAGTATTGTACATACACTATTAGTAGGAGAATGGTATCCATAAAGTTGAAGACGCTGACATAGAGCACAAAGGGCCAAATGAAGTGTCATATTTCAGAATGAACCCAAGTATAGCAAAAGAAAAAAAAAGAAAAAGACGACAAAATAATCAATTAGGAAGGGCAAATCATTATGCTATATTCTATATAGAGCACACATACAATACACGTAGGTAAATGTTAAAGATGAGTAGCAAAGGTTCTTTAATCTCATGTAATTAAACATTAAATGAGTCTGTGCTCATCTAAATGATTTTTACTGTAACCTTCTGACAGAAATACTGCTCTGAGTAAAACATGTTTCTCTTAAATATGCAGTGTTATTTAGACATGCTTCAGTCATTCTACATGGGAAAGGGGAAGAATCTAGATGGAGCAGCATGGCATAGTGGAAATGGTATGGGAGACTGGCACTAGAATCCTGGTTCTGCTATTATTAGCACCTTAGGCAAGTTAATTAACCTCTCTAAGACTATTTTCTCACCTGTAAAACAGGTAAAATAATTACTGGGGGGATTGGGAAAGAGGAATAAATAGGAAAAATATTTATAATGGATTAGCACATATGTGCCCCAAGAAATATTATGTTTCTTTCCCTTTTTCCTTCTGAAGCACAGCATTATTTTGGCATGAAAATATTTTTTATTTGGTTTTGATTTAGCTTTGATTTGGGAATGAAAATGTTCAGTTTGAAGTACTTATGGTTCTACTAATTAAAAGAGAACTTTGAGTTTTACTATTAGCTAATCTTTTTGAGTGCTTATTATATTTCACATGCTATTACTATGTTTACCTCATTTAAGCACCATAGCAAACACCTGTGGTGAGTACTATGATTCGCCCTATTACAAAAACGAATAAATGAGGCACAGAGGTTAAGGACCTTGTTCAAGGTTGCACAGGTAATGAGTGGTAGGATTTAGGCCCAGAGAATCTGGATCCTGAGCCCGTGTTATATTTATGCCATCTCTCTAATGTAATCCATGTATTTTCAACTAAAAGCTGAATTTCAAATGCTTCAAAATTCAACCAAAAGGTTCTAAGGATATACAGAATTGTATTGTCATTGTTATAATTTCTATCACCCTGCCAAAGCCACCTTGCCTTCTATAGGATCCTCCATAACTAACATAGTATAAAATAAAACCTCAACAGTTCAGATTTACATTATTTAAAATGTGACTATTAATAGTAAGTTACATTTAGTTATTACTGTTAAATATAGTAACTAATATTTGTAGAGTGTTGTACTGTTGTACAGTGTTTGGTACAAAGGCTATATTAAAGATTATTTCTGAATTGTTTTAGGGAATAGTTTTGACAGTTAAATTAGGTAAAAGAAATTTCAGTAGGGCTATTTAAGCTATTTAAGATAAATATCTCTGAGGTGCCTGTGAAAGTCAATGACTTTAGTAAGCACTCCTTTACATACAAACAATTATATGTTATTTGTAAGTTACTTTTATCTGTTCTTTAAAATCAGCCTCCATCTCCCCATATTTTCTAAGGAATGCTATGTTGGCTACTTCATATAAAGTAATACAATTTAGGTTATGCTGGTATAATTCAGATTTTATAATTTAGATAGACCTTCCCTAACTACCCCAAATTAATGAGGTTTTACTATATCAGTATCGTGAAATATCTGCATTAAATCAATAAGCTTTGTGCTGACACTGTAGCTTTTCTGGTGTGGATTGTCTGTCATGATTTTTCCCTGTCTTCTCTTTCTTTGTTACCTGACCTAGATATTTTAGTAAATGATGATAATTAGAATAGTATTGTTAATAAAATAGCCACTCACTCTTTCAATATATTACATTATCTGTAGGAGATAAAATAAGGTATTCATTCTCTAGTCTTATTTCCTAATACTCTAAAAGCTTGCATTTATGGGGTTAATTCATATAGGGATTTATTACTTACAATGTGAAAACTCGTGAGATGTGAATTAAGTAGAAAACTAATAATGCCCTTTTAACACCTCGCTAACATGATATTCAGTTCTTTGACTTTGAAGTGTCTTCCATAAACTTTGTCAATTAGTATATATATTGGGGAAAGTTCAACAAATACTGTTCATTATATCACAGCCAAAATATCCTGTGAACTGATATGTATTTCACAATTCTTTTATTAAATCTGCTTTTATTAAACTAAACATAAATATACATTTCATAAATATACTGGGTTTGAATATGGCACCTATCTGTTCTGATAATACATGTGTGAAAAACCTAATACATATTCTTGCAAAAGTGAGGATATTAGAAAAATTACTGCAACTTTCTGGAGCCACTTATTTGAATTCCATGCAGAACAATTAAACTACTGCACAAGGCCACTGATTTTCAAAGAAACAATATTTGCATGCCAACAATTTTCACCATTTTTCTATCTTACAGTATCAGAAGAAGAAATATGTGAAAATAGGTAAAAATCGAGGTTTTGGAGCTGCTCAGATAATTGATTCAAATCCTGATTTTGTCATTTAATAGCTACTTAACTTTGAACAAGATTCCTAATCTCTCCAATTCTCAGTTTCATCTATAATTATAGATAAGAGAACTATGTAAGTATTGGGTAGATTTAAATGAAAAAAATGCATGTAGAGCATATAACATAGCTAGTGCCTGACAGTAAGGCCTATGTACTGGTTTATTATTTTTATCATACGAACCTGGCCTGTTGTCAGGCTGAAAAATATAGGGCAAGCAAAATGAAAACTAGTAAGAAGATGAAGAGGAATGTTACTTAACTCTAAGTTCAGAGTAAGATGCAAATATTACTTATCCCAGAAGCAGATTCTGTATTAGTAAAAATGCAAGGAAACATATTATTTCCTTGTTTTTGCTTTATCATTCATTACTACTAAATTCAATCACATTTATAATTAAATCTTTGCAATTCACCTTTAAATTTTTACATGCATAATGATCTGTATTAAGCTATCATATAACATACCCTTCAAATCTCACAGATAACAGTAGTGATGAAAATGATTTAATGAAATGTGATTATAGATATGGATATTTAATATCAATATTTCATAAATATTGATATCAATGCATATAAATACTGAAGCAGTTTCTCTACATAAGAACTTTAGAAAGGGTTTAAGAGACAGCCTCAAAGTTATAAACTTCAATTATTGTTTCTCAACATGAGTAAAATAATTCTTACCTAGAAAACCCACCTGAAACTATTATTAATTATCCTTACCAGCAGTGCACGTTTTTCTTCATCTCCTTTAGTTTCTCTCTTTTCATTTTTTTTCCTGAATATCTCTTGAAGCTAGAAAGGAAACCAATCAAAAATCAAATATCCAACAAGAATTTCTGGGAACATACTTACTACCCTGTGCTAAAAATATATATTTAGTTAAGTCCATCCACCAGGAAAATCAAAGCTACTATAACATATATATATATGTACACACACACACACATATAGTATATTTTCTGATTTTGATTTTCTCTTCCTGAGGGGAAAAAAAAAACATCCTTTGGTACTGACAACCCATAGTCAAGTCAAGTGTTCAAAATTATAGTTTTCTATTATCTCTACAGCACAAAGACATGGAATGGAGTCTGTGGCATACACATGAAAGAGAGGAAGTATACTGGGGTATCAAGAACATTGCAATAAAACTCAGGGACTCTGGGTTTGAGTCCAACTTCCGTCACACACTAATTTTATGACAGTGGACAGGTAACTAAATGCTCACTGGGCTCCAGTTTCCTCATATATGAAATGAAGTTGTAGTAGATGACCTCTAAGGTATATTTTAGGCAACTGAGAATGGCAGCAGAAGCAGGGCTTGGCACATTTAATCTCTTGGGCAAATTACTCTATTAAGTTAAGGCTTGTTTTCTATATATGGAAAACGGAGATACCTCCTTAGCTTACAGGAATGTTGTACAGAGTAAATATCAGTAATTATTTGCACATTGCCTATCACATAGTTAGTTCTCAATAAATGTTAGTTGTTATAAATGGTATTATTTCCTCTTTAAAATCCTATAATTTTACAAATGTAAACCTAATTCTACCTCTATCTCAGTTTTCTGGAGAGTCACTGCTCTGGTGTGTATAATTTGGACAGCCATCTCAAATCCTGATTTCATTTTGTATAGCAACAACTGAAAGTCAAAATGTTATCATTTAAAAATATAGTACCAAATACAAATGGTTTTATTAATATACACATTTTTTACAAACTTTTTTCTTTTTTTTTTTAGTGAAAGAGATTTTTGCAAACGTTAATAATTACTTTCTAAATAGGCAGGATAATCAGATTTTTTTAGCTTTACTTAGCCCTACTCCACCTCCTGCTTTCAGGAACTGTGTTAAAAAAAAAAAACACCACCACATATGAGGCAGCAGTAGAGCCACTGAAAAAAAGCAGAGCAAAACTTTAAAGCAAGGGCAGCTTTTGCAAATATGTAGAATGGAAACACACGAAGTTCAATAGGAGTATTTTTACTCCCCATCTTCACAAACGTACAACATTCTGAAAAACAGCTATGCATGCATTTTCCAATGGACTGAGTTCCAAAGGTAATCTTTAAATCAGTGGGGTAGAACTTGGCAATGTTCCCACAGAACAGTGTGATCCTAAATTATTTAGATTACTAAACACGTTCTGAAAGTTCCTAAAAGGCAGTTGTGTACTATTATAACAAGACTATCAAACCAACATTCATTTTAGAATGTTAGGAATTATTTCTATTTATCACAATGAAAATAAAAACTTTCACCTTGCCATATCCTTTAGTACTAGAACTACAGTTCTAAGTTCTAGCTTGGCTCAGGGACTGTAATTTGCCAGGGGCTGACTGGGTTTTAGATTAAGCTTTCTGATAAATCCTGTAATTAGTCTGTCTGTTTCCCTTCAAATGGCTGCTAATTAGCTTTTGATTAAGATTTTTCTCTCTTCTCTTTCCTACCACAGAAAGGAATGATTTTATAATTTCTCTTCTGTGCTCTAGCCTCTGAAGAAAAGCTCCTAAAGAAGTTTTCTGAGGGAGTTTTAAAAAACTTATTATTTTGAAATAATTCCAAACCTACTGAGAGATTTTTAATGACTTGCAAATGAAAAAATCGAAAATAAAATGACTTAGTTCTTTCCCCTTTTCATAGGAGTGTATACAAAAAGGGAGAGTCGTATATAAATGATAAGGGTTGGTCCTGCTAATCTCTAATTCAAAGTAAAAACAGAACAGGCATTTTGCTACAGAAACGGATGTAGAGTACCTGGGTAAAGAGAAATGGAAAAATTCTGGAAGGAGGGGGCAAGTAAGGTTAGTGAGTAGTTGAGGTTGTTGCCAGACCAGAATCAAGTCTGGAATGGTTGGGTGAGAAAGATGGAAGGATAAATACCCAAGAACAATCATATTTCTCCCACTCTAGATCAGCCCTTAGTCAAAGACAGAAGAAGGAAATAGGGAAATGGGGACAAAATTGGCATACAAAGCAGGAATGAGTATAAGAGAAAAGGGGAAGAAAAACCATATATTGAGAAGAAAGGAAGTTCCTTTGGTAAAGAATTGTAGTTGGGTGGCTGATATGATGGGGATTAAATATTAACTGGATATATATATATATATATAATCTCAGGATTGCCTGTCATCCACACAATAGGAAATATCTGACACATTTCAAATTTCCAGATTACGTATAAACAATTGTAAAAATTTGTACAGAATGAATATAATTTAAATTGCTAAAATGTAAATATTATTCAAGGAACATGACTATATACCTCTTTATTAAATTAAGGTAAAAGCATACATTTTTCACTATTTTTCCTCTACAGTGGTATTTCCAATAACACAAACACATAAAAATAAAAGTAAGCAATATTAAATTATTGCTAAGTGCAGCATATAATATACATACCACCAAAAATTCCTTTTTATCCACCATCTCATTGCCATCAGTGTCAAACATGTTAAAAGCTATTCTAAAACCTGCATGTGGCTCTGCCAAAAAAAAGTGGAAAAAATATTCAGGAAATGGAGAAATATATTTTAAAGTGCAAAATTTATAGTAGTTGTAAATACTTATATTCTGGAAAGAAATACTTTCTTTATTCAATAATATTAAAAGTAATAGATTATTAATTAAATATGATAATAAAGGTTCTATAGAAAAATATTTTTGCTTTATATATTAGCTCACTCAGTAACAGAACTAATAATATACTTTAGAAGTACTTGTGCTATATTTCTTACATAGTAACAACAGAAAAATTTAATTACCTTCTAGAAATAAATATTCCTCTCTCTTATCCAAAGCCTGTTAGTTTGTTTAAAAGGAAAATATCAGCTCATTACATTCGAAATATTTTCAATATGCTCAACTACTTAAGAGTGCCATAAAAAAAAGATACAATGGACATAATTTTCTTGGGAAAATTATAACCAAAATGACCTATGAAAATAAATGTCAAGCAACATGAGAGATTACAATATGATGAGCTCTTTCCAAAAACATCATGGTCATGATGTACAAATTGTTTCAAGGTATTAAGTTAAGGACTAGAGAAGCTGAGCTGAAGTAAAGTAGCCAATTTTTAAGGTAATTATTTCATGGATAAACTCCAATGTCAGGAAAGATGAAGCAACATGGAAATGTTTGACATTTTCCTAAGTAGTTCATATGTTTGGGCTTAAACAACTCCTATAGGCTTCAAAAACAGAAAAGTTAAATAAGAGTCTTGACTAAGTAATTCCCAATTCCCTCAAAATACAAGGAACAACTGCTTTTCTGAGAAAGATATACTTACATATCATGAACTGCTCTAATTTTATGAACCATACAATAAGGTTCAATCCTTTCACCTTTTTCACTTGTAAAGCATAAAGCAGACAACCTGGACAGAAGAAAACCTGAAAGCATCCTTCAAAGCACTTCTCGGTGTGCATGCCTTTCTCAAAACATCTGACCTGTTCTCCTGAGATGGCAAAACCTTAAAAGGGACCTCCCACAGTTACAGTGGTACTATCTGTTGTGTAATCTTGAAACTGGTAAAAGAGAAGCGTACAGTCCTGCTTTCTTAACTGGTGATACCTGCCTCTGAAAAATAACAGAAACAAAAATAGTCTTTTATGAAAGCTCAGTTCTCATGTGTGTTTTAGAAATCTAAACTTACTTTCACTACCATTCACTTGAGAAGGGAATAAAAATCGGTCACACTATGTCTGATAACCAAGTTTGAAGCTTTACAAACATCTTGAAAATACACATCCAAAGGAAGTCTTTACTAGCAGTGTTCGGAAGGGAAAGTAAATTAAAATAATAAAAAGATGAGATACCTATTAATAAGTGACTATCTAGCCCACTTCCACCAACACTCTTCATAGTTTTCTTGGTTCTGATATAAAGAAAATCCCATAATTTTTCAACTTAAATTTCCTAGACCTTCTATAGATGGGTCCTGAACTCCAAAGGCAGTTCCACAGACCCAAAGATTCTAACCTTCCCACAGTAAGCACAACCACTGAATGCTATTTCTTCCTATATTATTAACCCATACCCTCTCAAACTCAACAATGGGCTTTCCTGGCCAGAGCTGTTCTTATTCTTGCCTATCACTATGCTGGTTTAGGTACTTAAATCTTCTAATTTTGCATCCAAAATTGTTCTGGTTAACCAGATAAACTTTTCAACAAGTCTACAGGACACTCCTTGGTATTCACTCCTCTAATTATTTATGGCAGTGTTCATCATTGATTGGACTCACATTGTCATTATAGTTTTCCAGTCTGGGACAAATTCTGGAAGCCCAAATACTAACTGCATAATACATATTGTCTTTCAGTACCTACATTTTTATGTCATTTTTAAGTCCAGGGGGCAAGAAAAAATAAAAGACTATAGTTTTTGAAATACACACACACACACACACACAAATATATATATATATCAAACTTCCTGCAACAGAACCCCAATGTAACATCATTCATTACTAAAATTCAGAATAACAAAGTGGGTCTGAATTTTCTAATCACAGAAGTACAGGTACTTTAAGATTTGTTTCTAAAGACAGTTTTATTGTTATTCTTGCTCCGTATATCTCCACAAATACCCACAATTAGAACTTGCACTAGCAATATGCTTTTATTCATTCCTTTCTTCATTCATTTACCAACTGTTTGAGATGCTACCACATGCCACACACTGTTCTTGGTAGAAGGGATACAGTTGGACGAAAGAGATAAAATCTTTGCTACCATGGACCCTACATTCTACTGCAGGGAGACAGAAAAGAATATGTAAATCAATTAATAAAATTTTTCAAAAAGTTTTAAGTTCTATAAAGAAAATAAAACATTGTAAAGGAATAAGAGGGGGAGATAGGAAGGGGAGCTATTTTAAGTAGGATGGTCCAGTAAGCATTATCTAAGGATTCACATTTGAAAGGAGATATGAATGATGAGAAAAAGCCAGTCATGTGAGGATCTTGAGGAACAGCCCCGATGGCAGAGGAACAGAAAGTACAAATCCCTGAGGTGCAAATTTGTAGAAAAGAAGAGCCAGGTGGCTGGACCATAGTGAACTCTAGCAGTTATTCCATTAACTTCAGTGAAACTTAAATCTTAGTGAATCCTTCACATATTTCACAAGAATTGCTATATATGAGAGAAAGAGAACAACAAAGCTGTTTTACGATGTGGTTGATGAGTGTTCTGATAGACTCACTAGTTAAAGAGACATTCTTTCATATTAAGTCTTGCAGAAAATGAGTGCTGAAGGAAATTTACAAAAGATTACGTCTTCTCTTGTGTCTTAAAAACATTAAAACCACTTATATGATGTTAAATTTAAAAGTTATGAGGGGGTGCAAGTGTAGTTTGTGGTAGAATTCTCAGCTGCCATGCGGGAGACCTGGGTTTGATTCCTGGTTCATGTACTTCACCAAAAACAACCAAACAAGCAAAGCAAACACACAAAATACAAGAAACAAACAAAAATTCAACAAATGGTGAATGCTGCAATAATAAGATACTCACATGGAAAAATAACGAAATGTGACCCTGCCATACAGCATACAAAAAAAAAATTAGGAGCAGTGCTCTTTCCCATCTTACAAGATGGTGGGTGAAAAGGCTGAGAAGCCGGCTACTATGGAGAAGAAGCCTGAAGCCAAGAAGGCTAATGCCAGTGGTAAGGTTAAGAATGGTATCCTCAAGACCAAAAAACTCAAGGAGAAACCTCACTGCAGCCAAAACCCAGTCCTTGTCAGAGGAATTGGCAGATATTCCCGATCTGCAATGTACTCCAGAAAATCCATGTACAAGAGGAAGTATTCAGCAGCTAAATCCAGGATTGAAAAGAAAAAGAAGTTTCTTGCTACTGTCACAAAACCAATTGGTGACAAAAATGGAGGTACCAGATGGTTAAGCTTCGCAAAGTGCCTAGGTATTATCCCACTGAAGATGTGCCTCCAAAGCTGTTGAGCCATGAGAAGAAAACCTTCAATCAGCATGTGAGAAAGCAGTGGTCTAGCATCACGCCTGGATCATTCCCATCATCTCACTGGTCACTACAGGGGCAAGAGAGTGGTTTTCCTGAAGCAGCTAAACAGTAGCTTGCTACTTGTGACTGGACCCCTGGTCCTCAATCGAGTTCCCCTGCATAGGACACACCAGAAGCTTGTCATTGCCACCTCCACCAAAATTGACATAAGTGGTGTGAAAATCCCAAAACAACTCACTGCTGCTTACTTCCCAGACACCAGGAACGTGAGATCTTCAACACAGAGAAAGAGAAACATAAGCTTACAGAGCAGTGGAAGGTTGCTCAGAAAACTGTGAACTCACAACTTATGCCCAAAATCAAAGCTGTTCCTCAGCTCCAAGGAGACCTTGTGTTTTCTCTCACAAATGGAGGTTATCCTCCCAAATAAATAAGTGTACTAAACTTGCAAAGAACCTAAACAAACAACTGTTAAATTAAAAAAAAAACTTATGAGCATTGTATTTCTATATTATAAGGCATAAATATTATTTTTGACTTTTGATAGTGTTATACGTAATATTTTTCAGTGGCATTTGGATATATGCATTTAGCATAACAGTATAGACATGCCTAAGTGATTTTCAGTAGTCAGAGAATCCAAGAAAGCCTTGTTTTCTAAGATTCTGATTAAAATAGAAAACTGCATCCATAAATAGATTTAATGAGTATACTTACTTGTTAAAATACATAAAAGAAAAAGATATTCCGTGTAAGAAATCACACCTAGAAGAAAAACAGCATCATTTATGCTGTGTATAAAACATTAGTCTTCATATTTATCAAAGTAAAATATTATTCTCATAGCAATGAAGAATATGAAAAATAGCTTATAATTTAAAAGCAGATATGCTCAATACTCTTGTAAATAAGACTAAATTATTATTATAAAACCATCACAAAAGCAACAAAATTAATTCTGCTTTAATTACTCCATGTTTCTGTAGAAATTCATACAGAATTCCTAATGCTCTTAAGCATACTGGCAAAAATGCAAAATTATGTTTGCTTATAGTTGTAATTTTTAAACTTACTGCCAGATTTAAGGTATAATGTTAAAATAAAATAAGAAGCTTAGAGATGGTTAACACTGTAAAGTGCTTAATTACATTTTAGTAACACTTGAATAAAACATTTAGATACTCTTGCGCAGAAAATTGATTTCTGTATTGCATTAAAAAACCAATAGTCTATAATTACCATCTCTCTGCCTGAAAGTTAGCATTATTCTTGACAAACGTAATGCTTCTATAAAATGTACTCTTTTAAGAAGTTCTTATTTTAATCAAATGGCTCACATCCTGAGTTCACTATAACTTCATAATTGCAGACTTTAAAAAGTCTGTTTGTAGTAGAGCTAAAATATGTATTGTCATTAGAATTCTTGCTTTTGGAGTTCAACAGTTACTCGTTTAATTGGCCTACTAAGTCAATATAGAGAAAATTAAAACCAGGAATAAGCCTCTGAAGTGTAGCTAGATATCACAGAGTCCTGATGTTTAGCAAAGGCATAAAAAAATCTTTAAATTGTGTACTTTAAAACTCCATTTTACCAAATGTTCTTTGAGTTTACCCTCTTTGTTACAGAACAAAGAGAAGAGGAGCCACTGTCAGGCAGTTTGTCAGAAGACATGAAGGGAACCAGCTAGGAGATTCTGAGAGCATTCCCTTCTTTTGTTTATACTAGAATATTGTGATCTATAGACAGATAGTTCTGGTTGATTGCCATGAATGTCATGGGAGAAAGATTCTGGAATGGCCATTGTATATAAAGACACAATACCTTGATTCCATAGGGAATGCAGAAAGAGAAAAGGGAAATGGGATTAGGAAATGGGATCACTGTCTCTACACCCCCACTCACTGTAGTTCTAACCCACTGGGACTACACAGACGTGGGCTTGTATAAAGAAATTCAATAACTGCTACATATCTTTTGTTTGTGAGATTTCCTTTAACAGAGTCCTATATTTATCTGTAGGACAAAATGTTTGTTTATTTTTAATTGTAGTGAAGTATATATATAACATAAACTTTGCCACTTTAACCATTTTTAAGTGTAGAATTCAGTGGCGTTAATTGTATGTATAATGTTGTACAAAAATCAACACTATTTCAAAAATTTTCCATCACCCAAACAGAAATTCTGTACCCGTTAAGCAATAACTCCCCATTCCTCTCTTCCCTCAGCCCCTGGTAACATTTAATCTTTCTGTCCCCATGAATTTGCCTATTCTAGATATCTTATATAATTGGAGTCTAATCCAGTATTTGTCTTTTTTGTGTCTGACTTATTTCACTTACATAAAGTTTTCAGGTCCTTCCATATTATAGCATGTCACAGGACTTCATTCCTTGTTATGGCTAAATAATATTCTGCTATTTGCTATATTTTATTTATCCATTCATCTGTTGATGGACAGTTAGGTGGTATTCACCTTTTGGTTATTCTGAATAATGCTGCTTTGAATACAGGCATACAAGTATCTGTTTGAATTCCAGTTTTCAATTTTTGGGGGTAAATGGGTTTTGTTTGTTTGCTTGCCTTAAACTATTTTTTTTATTTGCAACTACATTATTTCTCACAATTCTTTTAAACAATGACATAAAATAGATTTCCTTGAGTATAAATAACTTACATACTCTCCATAAAGTAGATGTGTAAAGGTGCTAGAACAGATCATTCACTCCTACAGTGTTCTGTATCCAACTGATGGCACAAAACACAAATACTCAAGCCCAGTATTAAAAACTCAGTCACTTGACTAACTTTAATAAAGATCCTCAAACTATATCAATATATCTAAAGTGCATATATATATATTTTAAGAAAGATTATTCTCAATAACATCTCTTTAAAAATAAGTTTGATGCTTTGGTCCACCTAACTTTACTATGAGTATGAACTTTTCACTTTTAACATATAGTCAGGTTTATGCTACATATCTCTCAACATGACACCAAGAGACTTAAAAGGTGCTAGTGAGGCGATAACACATGAGAATTAATCCAGTGATTCCGGCTGCAATGCATTCCAGGAGGAGAAACCCAAGTCACTGGAATTGGGCGATACAGTTTACTCTTCCTTCCCTGATCTGGATAACCAAACGGAGCAGGAGGAGGGTAGCGACTATTGTAGACATTCCCCTTGGTACATTCCTGACTTGAAAGGGTGCCACATTGGGAGAGGTGGGAATATCAATTCTGAAACCTGGTACACAGGGCTGGGGGTTGCAGTCACTGAATTGGGTTTCACTTCCTTACTAGGCTCTGCATCCCAAGAAGAAGATCCAAAATGATAATCAGAGGTAACTTTATCAAGGGCCCTGGTAACTTTCTTGGAGATCTCATCCTTGTTCTCATCCTCATTTTCAAAGCTGGCAACAATAAATGCATTGTTTTTCTCTCCATACTGACAGCACACCTCATGTGGGTCCACCCAAAGAGCGAGCTCCTTTGGTAAGCCCAAATCGCTGTACAAGATGCAGCTGTTTCACAGGCTTTTTTAGGACGTCCGCATCAACTCTCTGAAATTTACTGACATGATGCATCTCTAGGCCTTTCCTTTTGATGGTTTTTCAGGATAACAATGATTTTTATATTTTTCTGGAAGTATTAGAGTCAATTTCTCAGCAAACCTCTCAACTGCCTCTTTTTTCAACTCATCATGTTTTCGAAATAGCCTTGTGAAAAAGAAGACAAAGCAGCAATTTCTTCCTGCAGATGACGCTGCTCTGAGCCGCAAGCTAGCCCGCCTGATGTCTCCCGGCTAGGAACCTAGGGTGCCTGGGAACCTAGGGTGCCGGCTGCACTGGCCCTGGCTCGGCGGCAGGGAGCGCAGCAAGCCTCGTCCCAGCGTGCTGCTCCCGCGTCGTTGGGCCGGTAAATGGTTTCTAAAGTGGCATAATCCACAGACAAAGAGGCCAAAGTAAAATCCATGATATAAATAATAAAAATGGTCAAGGAGAAGAGAAAATACTCCTGAACCTGACTCAAATGCTTTCTAATTACAAAAATAGAAAACTGTAAGACTAACCTTTTGATTTATTTTAAAGTTACCCAGAGTCAAAAAAATAAAAATAAATACTTACATAATAACTTTATCTGTAGAAACAGACGATAAGAAAGATACCATTGAAATTTTTATTCTGAAATTTCAATTAAAAAAATTTAAGGCAGTTCCTTAAAAGCATTAAACTGTTTAGTTGTTATAGGATGATACATTACAGTTGGCTGTTTAACTCTACAGAAATGCATGTTTTCATAAAAATTGCCTATCAATTAATTTTTTGTAATTTTGCATAATGTTTTCTTGGTGGGTGATCTCAATCACATAAACAACCTTTTTTTAAACATTTTTTTATTGTGAAATATATATTCAAAATGCATTGTAACAAGTAGTTCAAAGTACATTGTAACAAGTAGTTATAAAGCAGATTTCAGTGTTTGGTATGGGTTACAGTTTTACAATTTCAAGTTTTTCCTTCTAGCTGCTCCAAGACACTGGACACTAAAAAGAAGTATCAATATAATGATTCAGCAGTCATACTCATTTGTTAAATCTTAATTTCTCGGTTATAACTCCTCCTTCTCTTTTGATCCTTCTTTCTATCTTTAGGGATATCTGGGTTATGCCCATTCTAGCTTTTCTCATGTTGAAAAGGGTGTTGACAATATACAGTACAAGGATGGAACTGGTTAATGTTCTTAGAGAGACTGGCCCTTGGGGGTTTCAG
>PVIY010016749.1:0-50989 GCA_004026745.1 Myrmecophaga tridactyla | reverse complement strand
CATTTCAAACTAAATTTATTTTTTCATTTGTTCCCCCTATTATTTATTTTTATTCCATATGTTCTACTCTTTTGTTGATATAGTAGCTGAAAGGAGCATTAGACACAAGGTTTCCACATTCGCAGAGTCTCATTGTGAAAGCTATATCATTGTTCAGTCATCATCAAGAAACATGGCTACTGGAACACAGCTCTACATTTTCAGGCAGTTCCCTCCAGCCTCTCTGATACATCTTGAGCAACAAGGTGATATCTACTTAATGCATAAGAATAACCTCCAGGATATTGAGATGGATTTTATATATTGTAACTATTACTAAGTTATGCATTGGAAAGTAGATTGAGTTTAATACTGAAATTAAGCTTCCATCATTCTTCATTTCCTGTCCCAAATGATTTGCTTCTTTCAAGGCTTACTTTAACACCTACTAACCCCAAAGTGTTACACACACACACATGCACTAGTTCTACATGTCTTCAACCCAATTAGACTGTAAGCTTCTGCAAGTCAAGAACTACACATTTTTCTTTTCTCACATCACTCTCAGAATTTTATATAACATTATGATCGGTAGTATGTGTCTAACCTATTCTTGAATGAAAGTGGATGACTCCTACTCTTTGGAATATGCTTTTATTCTTTATGGGCTTATATCAAAAAAAGAAGAAGAAATAGAAGCTATCTAAAATGTTGATCTCTAAGAATTGAAAACTAGCCACAGAGTTTGTGCTTGATAAATTTCAGAGGCATTAACTTGTAGGATACACTGCCTGAAAGAAGCAGTTTCATTGAAACAGACAACAAACAGTAGAGGTATGTTACATTTGGAAGACTGTCCTACATACTTGATCCATCTTTATTTTTCTTAATTCCTGGCTTCATTCTATTTCTTTGTTTGTATATTGTAAGTTCAATCCTGACACCCTTTTTGCCCCTACACCCTGTCCCTAACCCCATTCCCACATAATCAGAGCATATGCTCTGGAATAAAACAGATTTGAATAAATTCCAAATTCTATGTCTTATGGGTTGAGTGGGAAACTTGGTCAAGTGATTGACCCTGTGAAACCCAGTTTCCTTACCTATGAAATGAATTTCCTCATCTATAAAACACACTGGCTCAGGGAAAAAAAAATTCTCATTCTTCCAGAACAAATATCTGACAAGTTTATTGTGAAAATTAAATGAAATTATAAGAGTAATAGGTATGATTTATTGAATCCCTACTTTGTACCAGGTTTTTACACTTATTAAAAAGCTCAGGAAATGTATACACGATATCTAACCCTACACAGTATCTGACACAGCAAAGGCGCATCAGTAAGTTGTTATTTCTTTTTTTTTTTTTAATTTGCATATGGGCAGGAGGCACCAGGGATCGAACTCCAGACCTCCAGCACGGCAGGTCGGAGCTCTGCCTGCTGAGCCACGGCAGCCGCCCAAGTTGTTATTTCTTGAAATGAATCACTATGAATGAATAAACAAAAATGTGGCATTTCAACACAATGGAATACTACCAAGCACTAAAAAGAAACCAACTATGGATTCATGCAATATGTTGAATATCAAAGTTATCATGCTAAGTGGAAAAACCAGACACAAAGATTACATACTATCTTATTTCAAATATATTAAATTCTAGAAAAGGCAAATCAATGTATGATGACCAAAAGCAGATCAGTAGTTACCAGAGGACAAACTTAGAGGGAAGGATGAACTAAAAAGAAGTATGAGAAACTTTTGGGGAGTGGTGGAAAGGTACAGTATCTTGGTTATGGTGCTGGTTTCATTGATTGTCTGCAACCGTGAAAATTCACTGAATTGCATACCTTAAATGAGTGCAATTTTATAAGTAAACTTTACCTCAATAAAGCTGATAAAAATAATGTGAAGTCAAGCAGTGTGGACAACCAAAGCAATAGGCTGAGGACCCAATCTTGGGGTTTTTTCATATGAAACTTAACCCAGCAAAGGATAGGCTAAGTCTACTTAAAATTAGGCCTAAGAGTCACCCCCAAGAGAACCTCTTTTGTTGCTCAGATGTGGCCTCTCTCTCCAGCCAACATGACAAGCAAACTCACCACCCTTCCCCTGTCTATGTGGGACATGACTCTCAGGGGTGTGGACCTTCCTGGCAACATGGGACAGAAATCTTAGAATGAGCTGGAACTCAACACCAAGGGATTGAGAAAACCTTCTTGACCGAAAGGGGGAGGACTGAAATGAGACAAAAAGTGTCCATGGCTGAGAGATTCCAAATAGAGTCGAGAGGTTATCCTGGAGGTTATTCTTATGCATTAAATAGATATCCCCTTTTTAGTTAAGGTGTAGTAGGCAGGCCGGAGGGAACTGCCTGAAAATGTAGAGCTGTGTTCCAGTAGCCATGTTTCTTGAAGATGATTGTATAATGATATAGCTTTCGCAATGTGACTGTGTGATTGTGAAAACTTTGTGTCTGATGTTTCTTTTATCTACCTTGTGGACAGACAAGTAAAGCATATGGATTAAAAATAAATAAATAATAGAGGGAACACATGTTAAAATAAATTTAGTAGATTGAAATGCTAGTGATCAATGAAAGGGAGGGGTAAGGGATATGGTATGTATGAGTTTTTTTCTGTTTTTCTTTTTATTTCTTTTTCTGAATTGATGCAAATGTTCTCAGAAATGATCATGACGATGAATATACAACAATGTGATGAAAAAATAAATTAATTAATAAAAAATAATGTGAAGTAAATTATAGATAAATCTCCATAAACCTGTTAGTTGGCATAAAATAGATTCAGGGGAGAAGTGGAAGTTGGAATTCTCCTATCATTGCTGTGGAGTTATGAAAGGATGAAACTATTTGGGGCTGCATTTTTAAAATGCTATTGGGAGAAACCCAACATGATATTTATGAATTTGTTGATTTGTATTATTTTATGAATTAACTTCATGAAGCTATAAAGTGGATGATCAGAATTCATATTGCAGATTTCACTGAAGGATATTTCTCTCCATTGGCCAAATACAATTCTGTTAACAAAGAGCTATTCAAATCGGTAAACAATAACAGTACCAGTAATAATTTAAAAAATGGTATGAGAAGTGATTCTTTTTTCCCCCTTTATTGAAGAAGTTATGGGTTTACAAAATAATCATGGATCCAGGATGCCCAGATGCCACCCAATTATTAAAATCTTGCATTGGTGTGGAGCATTTGTTAAAATTGATGAGAGCATATTTTTATAATTGCACTATTAACTATAGTCCATGGTTTAACTTTAGGTTCACTCTGTGTAGTGTAGTTCCACGGAATTTAAAAAATATATATATTCTATTACCATATATAGACTTCAACATATTCCGTTTTAGCCACATTCAGATATACCTTTCAGTATTGTTAATTACATTCACACTGTTGTGCTCCCATCACCACCATCCATCCAAAACATTTTCATCATTCTGAATAGTAACCCTGTACATTTTTTGCCTTAAGGTCTCATTCCCTATCCCCCCACCATGTCCTCTAGTAATCTATATTATAAATTTTGACTCTATGAGTTTGCTTATTCTATTTACAATCAGTGAGATCATACAATATTTGTCCTTTTGTGTCTGGCTTATTTCACTTAACATGATGTCTTCTAGGTTGAGAAATGATCCGTGATAAATAATTCTTTTTCGGGGGGGTAGGTGGTGGTACATGGACCGGGAATTGAACCCAGGCCTTCTGCATGGAAGGCACAATAAATAACTTTTTAAAGCTTGTTTGGGGTGTTTAGTATTAACCCATCTCTCCTGACTATTTGAACATCTCACACTGGAGATCTTAGTCTTCAGAGGAAAATGGTGCTACTTATGAGAGACTCCAAGCACTCTTAAGATTAAGAACCAATGAGATATATAGAATTAACCCTAACCCTTGATAGCCAGCTCTATGCCTTCACATAATTCCTGAACCCACAATAGAAAGATGGATAGGAACAAACATTTGTGGAGCACCTAGTATGTGCCAGGAACATTAGGTGTCATCTAATTTACAGAGCAATTCAGAGTTGGGTGTTTTTAATCCCTATTTAACATATGTGGAAACTGAAGTCAAACAGGTTAGGATAATTGCCCAAAAACACACAGCTAGTTAGCAACAGAGTTTGAGCTTGAACTCAAGTCTGTACTTTCTACTACACCACACAGCCTCTATTGCTGTATGGAAATGAAATTGGTATTTTTAAAAAGCACCTTATGACTTAGAAGGCAGGTAAACCTGGATAAGTGCAGCCACTTATTCATGCCTGATCATGGTCAAGGGACTCATCTGACTTTTGAGATGTGTGATGTTTGGCTCACATTGGAAACTCAGTAAAAATCTGTTTCATGTCATTCTCATTTTTTCCTTCCTTCTTTCATTCATTCAAATGACTCAATCACATGAAAAAATATGAAACTAGAGTCACTACTGGCTGAAAAACAAACTGGCTTAGGGAAAAAAAAATTCTTATTCTTCCAGAACTCATACTTCAAAATGGCATCAAAGCAAAAAAAAAAAAAAAAAAAAAAGTGTTTGCTACTACATGGGAAATACTACCACACCCAATTGCCAGCCATCTAATTCTCCTATAAAGATGAAGAGCTGAAAGCCACGTAATTGTTGTTTTGTCACAGCACACCACACACCTTATCATTAAGAAACAGAACTCAAGGAGCAGCAACATGAACTTTATTCAGGACATTAGCTGATAAAACAGGAGCTGTAAAGGTCTTTGTTGGAGAGGAGAAGTTGTTCAACCATTTCCCAAAGGAGAAGGAAAGGGTCTTCTCTCCTGGTAGATTTATCATATACCTGTGCTAAACCAGCCTATGAGAGAACGGACATCTTTGCTGTAAGACCGGATCTAAGGGCGACCAATCAAACAGCAGTCCCACCTTAATACGCTGATGTAGCAAATTTACGGATCCTGATCGCACTAGGCTGGGGAGTCGTTCTTCTCAGTGATAAAGCCCGTGAATGCACTCTTGAGAAGATAACAAATTAAAAACCAGCTGACTCGACATCATTTGAGTGAGGAATTCACTGCTGACCCAGTACAACACAATCTCTACCACCAGTCAGTAATCACTGAAGAGGTGGCCAACTTCATTTCATAATCGTAAAACTATTCCTAACAGAGGGTCTTAGCATGGTTAATTGATAACTGTCTGATTTATGCTATGCAGGTTAACTGGAATCGGTAATGCCTTCCTTGACTATTTATATCCCGAGTCTTGTTTTGTATGGAAATTCATAATTCTAAAACAAATGAGCAATTTCCAAAACGCTGTATTATTTAAGTGACCAGAAATGTGAAAAGGCCTATATAGCTGAGAAGATTATTGAATGTTGAACTTCATTCGGAAATTTTTTCAGAATTTTATAACTAAAGAATTTCTATTAAAACATCGAGCTTTTCTATAGTTGATAGGTAATTCTGGTAGAAGGTGACGTCAACATCCTTACGAGACATTAGGGGAAAAAAATTACAGAACTGCTTATCGTGAGACCTGTGTGGCGATCTCAGACCTGTATGATCTTGGATAATAATACCTTATTTTTTGCAGTGATATTTCAGCTTTCAAATAATTTTTCCAACTCTGGATCACCACAACAAAGTGCATGGGGCATATATCATCCTCATTTTTCAGATAAAGCAGGTGAGGTTAATGTTTTGTTAGTTCTTTGCTTTGATCTCAACCATTTTCCATTACTACAACTTACGAATATTATTAGGTTGAACCTTATGAAATTACTAATAGTCAGTTATTTCTGACCTACTGAAATGGCAATTTTATAAAGCATCGTTTTCAGCTTTCACAGCAATCATAATATGGATGGATTCTTTTTTCGGCGTTTCGATATTTCCAGTTCCCCATTCTAGCCATATGTCTAGACTCATTTTTTCAAATCCTGTCGACTATTTTCTCCTTCCATATTAAGTAGATAGAAAGATACAGAAGACATAAACACTAATAATGGAAGCTCTTATCTGTTATAAGCCAATGACTTCACACATAAAAAAATTTACCAATGGACAACTTCGGGGATGAGAGACTTAGGGATGAAGAAAGAAGTCTGCTTGGGAAAGTTAGAAAAAGGAAGTATTCTTATCAATTCTGATTTCAAACTTCAACAATCGTAATTAGCATTGAGAAATGATTAGAGTATATTCTATTATATGCCTCTGGAGAAATTTTCACTCTAAATGTTTCCTATAACAACAGCAACATTAATAAAAACAGTAATATTTATTGAGCACTCGTGCTGTTTCAGAAATTCTGCTAAGCACTTTACATAAATTAACTTACTTAATTTTCACAACCTAGGAAGTCTGATTTTCATTTTATACATGTAGAAACTGAGACTTAGAGACGATGAGTAGTTTGCTCAAGGTCGTAAGAGTAATAAGCGGCAGAGGTAGGGTTTGTCCTCACACCCTTAAAAGATCACAAGAGACTGCTTCCTACGACGGCTGAGACTTCAGAGCCCATGTTTCCAGACTTTTCCACATTCTTATGAATGTCTATTGAATCACTCCAGTCATTTCAAGTTTTTGTGGCTGAACAGTTTAAAATAATAGGAAACTTACATTGGATTGTGAATGTAAGCATCGTGAGGACAGGCACTAGGTCCACTGTATCAGCCCAGGACTCCAAGGACATACAAAAGTGCCAGCCACATAGCAGGCCCAGAATGATAATAAATCATTTTTAATTTCTAGAGATCTACATTCCACTGCATTCTTTGTGATAAAGTACAGAATACTCAGTCACTCCCATTTTAAACAATCTCACTGCACTCAGAAAACCTTTTACTACCGTTATCACCACCACCACCTTCAATCTTGTAAGCACCAAAATTGACTCATCTCACTGACAAAAATGTGATGAAAGAACCCAACCACAGAGGTGGAGAAACCACTCCTTTCCCTTGAACAAATGTTGCTTTCTGATACCCATGATTGCTTTTCTTCTCTTGCTAAGGTTCAGTAAGTACCGAACGCTCGGGCCCAGTGAATATGGGTCAGTTTTGTAATGAAACAGTTCCACCCCTTTCATTACCATGGAATCAGTTAACAATCCTGCTAGTTCTACCCCCCCAAAAACCCTGATAATAGTAATAAAGTAATTGGTCCCAGAGGTTATTTAGGTACTGTAAAAGTCTTAAAAACACGGTTACACCCCATAGTGATTTGCTAGCCTTTCCAATTCTCCAACCAGCACATTGGGACTTCTAAATTACATACCATAATTGACATAAAATATCTGTCCCATCAGTGAATATCTTTATTAGCATCAAAATCACTCACAACTAGTGCTCCTCAATGTTATTAAACATAACTTGTTCTAGGTGTTGCTTTACTAATTAGTCAGGATGAGCCCGAGGAAGAAAATCTGGGTCATGTTAAATTAATTGGAATGAGCATGAAAATTAGCAGAGCAAACTGCATCAATTTTCTATAGAGAGTCTTTCTTCATGTTGAGAATAAAAATGGATATTATGAGGCATTAACCAAACTGCCTTCTGTGACTGCCAAGAGGTGTGTTACAGTAGCCCAAAATATCATGCTCGCAGATTTTCAGAAGTTAATGAGACATTTCCAGGAATGGTAAATACATGGTGTTAAAATGGGTGTGCCTATGATGGGAAAATGCCAAGTCATTTCATGTTTATTCAGGCATAACAAGCTCTTCAAAATGAGCATAATTTAAGAGGTGAATAGTGCAAAGAGGGCTAACATTCAACTAATTTTCCTTCAGAAAGAAAAGATTAAATTGAACAAAAAAATGAATTAAGAGGTTTACAAATCAACAAGTCAGCCATCATCAGCACGGCAGCCTCTGCTCAGCCCCGGCTGGGCAGCCCCTGCCATGAAGTTTTCGAAACATGTCCCGAAGGCAGGGAACAAAGCGAGCAGAACTGATTACAACCCCGCTCACTGCCTCGCGTATCAACTCTGTTTGGCTTCCTAATGAGCTCACTAAAAACCTAATTCATCTCCCATAACCCTCCTCAGCCCTCCTTGAAATCCACCATTATGGAAATTATGGATGAAACATTTCCAGGCTGGGTTCAAACCAGGTCTCCTCCAACAGGCGGGGTTCTGACCCCCCCTGAGCACAAGAAGGTTGGAGGGGGGGCTGGGGGTGGTCCAGGCCCAAACCGCTCCAGCCACAGCCTCAGGAATAAAGGTTAAGACTCTCTCTCAGGGCGACAAGGATTTCCGCCTCAATGTGCTCCCATCCACAAATGTGGGAATTTTGTGGGTTCCACAGAACATAAAATACAAACTGTAATTCAGGAGAGGAGAAATGAGTTGTACTGATGACAAACAGCTGAAATAGGCTAATGTGAATTCCCAGACTGTCCATGAGGGAACTCCCCCGGTTCCTCATTACATGGAGCCAAATCCTCACGGCACCTAGCCTGTAACTGGAAGATTACTGAATTGATGGATCCTTAGTTTAAAATGCAGCTGTTTTATTCTGCTTTAGTAATTAATTCTTTTTCCAATACTCTATTGATTAAGCGTAGACCCTGATAAAGTTCAAACTGAGAAGAATCTCTCGTGGCGTCCTTAGTTGCTCAGGAGAGTCAATGAAAACTTCCTACAATTCCACCTGCCTCCTCAGAGTGCTGATCCAATGAACAGAACAGTTTTTTCTCATAAATTAGTCAGGCCATGTGGAGCTGTATTAGCTGATCGTTGCTTTTGTCTCTCTACTTGCTGACTTGCTTTTCAGTTTTGCTGGCCTTTGTGCTGTCACACACAAAGTCGGAGTGCAGCTGCCATTCTGAACCCAAACCAAGGTAAAGAACAATTCATACAAACTACATTTTTCTTTCCATTTCATACAGCTGCAACTCCCTGAGCAGTACAGGGCTCTGTGGGGCCCCTTGGGACCCAACTAGCTGAGAAATCAGTGCTAAAGCATGCAGACATATTGTGGGACTGAAAATATAAAATAAAATAAAGTAACCTATTTTCTTCAAGGCCTTGCCAGGTTTTTTGTTTTTTTTTTTGTCTTTTTTACCACCACCACCACCCTCAATAGAATTTGTGCTACCCTATTTCCAGCAGTGCAAAGCTCTCTATTTTATTTAGATAGAGGACATCAAGGAATGAGAGAAGACAGAGTAAAGAGAGTCATCAAGAGGCCAAAATCTGTACCCTGTGCCGACTGGTGAGTTAGAGAACGTCTATTAACCAAATAGGCATGGAGTGTAACCATATATAAATGGCCATTATAAACACAATGGTATTTAGTAATAAGAGGAATCACCAACATGATGCTTCTTTTCAAAGGGTCACATGTTCCGGGCATCAGTGTTGGTGAGTAAAACAAGCCAGATAACAGAAAGTCTCTCAGAGTACAGTACTACACAATAGATTTTTGTTTCTACGAAGATCGTGTCTACCAGGAATGCTTTTAGAGCAATGGATTCATTCTCTACCCACCCAGCTCCACACCAAAGGAACCCCCAAACCAACGCGCATAGGTTTAATTCCCTGTAGAAAGCAGGTTAAAGACATGTCCTAGCCCATGAGCTGGTGGAAAGTACATAGTTGATTTTTCAGCATATGTTCCTGCAACATACATTTATAGGATAGGCTAAGTTGTTTACGTGTTCTTAACTTTACTTCAGATGGTGGGACTGATAGCAAAGTTCTGGAATGATTTTAGAAGACTCTTTCAAGTTTTGGGTCATCATGTACTACATTCAAACCAAGCTAGGATTCTGTTGAGCAGAATAGCTGGGACTGTTTTCCTGTTCTCTCCTGGGCCAGCACTGAGAGTACATTCCCCACCTTCACGGCATTCCTTCCTAGGTCAAAAGGTCATCTCTCACAGCCGTCTCCAGCAGACACTCAGTTGTCAAAAGGCTGCATCACGTGATCTGTGCGGTGACTGCTAACAAAGCTCTTTCCTCATCGGGAAATAAACTCTGCACGTCTAAGTAATTTCCAGGTGAAAAATGCGTTCTCCTCCCTCCATCCCCTCTCCTCTCTTTAGTCTCAAAACAATGAAGGCAATGAACACCAAATTCCTCAAGAAAGGTTCCATAGATCACTTGGGTCCAGATTCCACCACTTTTACAGGATCAAAATATGAGGAAAGATAACGGGCAGAGGTGATGCTGATTTCCTGCATTTATAAAGAAAACAGAGGTGTCCCTTTCCCAGGGAATTGTTTTTAAGGGAAACCCCATTTTTAAAGCAAACTCACAGTTTGAGGAAATAAAAAAATTAAGCACAATAATTAATCTAAAAGAAATCATCAGAATATCTTGTAAAAATCATTAAAAATCAAGCTGACTTTTTTGATTACCGGATATTCAGTTGCATTTAAAGGATCAACAATGTACGTAGGTTATGACAAGGTGCAAAAACAAAAATGAGGGGGTAGGAAATATGTGCATTTGCTCAACATTCGGAATTGATGTAAGCACAAAGTTTGCCAGCATTGATGTTCTATATAAAAAAAATGCCAGTTACTAAGGGAGCAGGTTTTCCTTTTTTTTCTTTTTTTAAGTTCCTGCTGCCTAGATGAATAATAAAACAGCGATTTTCTCATTGTCATGGATTGTTACTTAAAGCAGCTTGAAGCTCTCACATGCAATCCAAAATGAGTCACTTATTTCTAGAAGGGAGTCAAACAAGTCTATCAACAGTGCTTCTATTTATAAAGTATATATTTGAGACTAATGTAAAATAATCATGGCTGAAGTATTACATATGGGACATAAATGATTAGAGATACATTCAAATTATTTAGCCTAGTCCTAAGCAATAGAATCTAAGGACACTGATAATTTTTAAGAACTAAACATCTTCTGCATTTACTTATTCAAAAAAACTCAAATAAATCCTCAGAAATGGGATCCAAGTTCTTACATGTCTTTAGGATACTAAGGTTTGCCAGATACACAGTATTTTCCTAAATGTATGTTTAGGAACATACATTTTAGTTGTTTTAATTCTCAGACTTGCCAAAGTACATTTTCAGAACTTGTCTTGGTGCTTTCACATGTCCTCTTTTAGCTGCCTTGGATTAACAGAAACTAGCAAACATAAATAATTATTAAGAATGTGTGTAGTTTCACTTGGTATAAACAACAAACTTTAAAGACCCCAGTTTTATGAACTTTCCTTAGGGTAGGTATTTTAGTGTTCTAAAAAAGCGTTATGGGCTGTTAAATTAAGCTCATGTTCTACATTGACATTTTAGTTCCAGGAGGTTATTGTGTGCCAAATTTGCAAGTTTAGTATCTGTAACCCTGGAGCATGCATTCTGTACTTTTCTCATGAGGTGTTTGGAAGGTAATAGAAAATATATTAAACAATTATGACACAGCCTCAAATAGAAAAAAAAAATTACGTGGGAGAAACCGGTATCTGGAACTTTTCATAGAAATATGGGTATGATCCAACTAAACAAGGCGAATGTAATGAATGTGTTTATGATCTTGTAATGACTTCTAAGCTTATCACCCTTTCTTTTACTGTGAATCTGATAGTTAGCATTTGGCATTAACTACAGAATGCAAGGGTAACAATTGTAGGAAAGGACCTGAAAATGGGACCTTTAGGGCAGAATCACATTTTATCTGCCAAAGGAATCTGGGAAGAAAATGGGTACCTAATAATCAAGTGGTATGAATTTAGTTATCATCTATTTTGAGGGTAACACACAGTTTGCAGGCCTATCAATCAAGAAAGGAAATTAACTGAAAAGTTAAGAATTCCCTACAGTGAATATATGATGCAGTTAATAATTTTAAGGAGGCATGGTTAGATCCCTGCACAGATTTGCATTTGATTATCTCGGATGGTATGAGTATACACATTTGCATTTTTCATTCCTATTTCTATCTCACCTGAATATAGGTCACTAGCTCCAGACACCTTATTTATCCTTCTCAGTGAGTACACACAAACATTCTTCTAACTGTAACGGTGGGGAAAGGGATCAATCCCTTGGGAGATGGGAACCCAAGGGACTAGAGTGCCTTTTTAAAAAATGCAATGGTTGAGAATCACAGTGTGTCCAGGCTCCCTGAGAGGTCACCCAGGCCCGCAGTCAAAATGTCCAAGGACAGAGTTGGCTAAGTTACATCTCACCTAGGAAGCAGACTAGTCTCTATAATCCATAGAATCCTACACAAAATGGCAACGATAGCTGCATCTGTAAAATATCTTTAACATATGGGTCGTCTTAAGCTAAAACAACCAAACAACAGATTAGGGTTCCTAGTTGTAAAGGTATCCCTACTAAAAAAAGTAAAGAGCATTTCGGAAGGAGTTTTTCCTATGTCTTTCAATATTCATAGTTAACATTTTAAAAAGAGCCTAAAGTGACTAAATTACTTCTTTGAAATAATTTATACAGGAAGGAAAGAATTTTGGGTCTTTTGGAAAATAGTCTGAGAAACTAAGATTTATAGTCACCGAACCAGTTTTTCTGAAATTCTTTTCAAAAGTGTAGCATTTCCTCTTACCTTTTGAAACCTGGATGTCTCACTAAGAATAAAATGGCAGCCATAAAACAACAGCTGCCTAAAAGAAACAGGCCAAATATAGAAGAAATCAATAGAATTATTAATTCAAAATAAGGCCTTTTATTTATCCAAGTAAACTATTGAAAAGCACTGAGGACATTACAGCTGACACTAGAATTTGAGGCTCCTGACACTCTAGTTCCAATAGCTGGGAGGTGAGTTGCTCAGAAGGCTATTTAAAGTGGTTTTATTTTGTCTCAACAGCAACAAGTTATAATAAAAGGCACCAGAGTGATCTACAGGCCTGGACCCAGGAGCCTGAGTGAACCAGTGTGACGTTTGATTCAGAGCTCCCTGGTCTCCAGTTCAACATATTTCACATGTGGCACTAACCTAACATCAACTTCCTCTTATTGACCCCATTGGGATAATTCCTGTGGCCAACATGGGAACAGTAGGGGTCTAAGTGACATACTCTAACTCATCTTCTTAGCAATTAGGTGGGATTGCTCAAGTAGGCCTGGGAAATTATTTGAGAACGCCCCTCCATCAATGTCAAAAGTTGTAATAATAACCTAAACAGGCTTGTAGGATTGAATTATATTAAATATGCATAGCATAGTATCTGGCATATCATAGTCATCAATGAATATTAGCTGTGCTGTGATAATGATGATGTTTCTCCTGTTGCCGCCAAGGTTGGGCATATATACCACAGGCGGTTTCCATTGATCTGGAGTCTGTGTGTCCACTGATGGTAATAACCAAATAAAAGAACTGGGAGATAATAAAAATACTGTACTAAACAAAGTTGGCATCTGAAAAGATAACAATCAGATCCCAGATAGTGCTTGTTAAAGTTCTTAAGCAAGTAATTAGCTTACTATCATATTAGTTTTTCCTCTTCCTAATAATATATGACATATTATAAAAAGGCCATGAAAAATGAACGAATGTAAAGAGAAAAAAATTCTTCAGTCAATGGGTATAGAATTGCAAGATCCGAGTTGAAACTCTTTGCTTGAGTCAAATACTTCTTAGATTCAAATTGGTCAAGTTTTGAAACAGAGCAATTTGTTGATGCCCCAATATATGAAAAACTTGATCAGAGGGACTTCATGGTAAATTAGGCAGTGATTTTTGAGATTAGTTCATTTACAAAGGAAAGAATAAACTGATTTCAAAACCTAGCGATGACTCGTTATGATATCTCAACCAAAATAAAATATTTTTCTAAGTTTAGGATATCAAAAGGGAGAAAATACCTTATCTGTAGCTCTGTATAATATATAAAATAAACAGAAAACTAAAAATTTAAACATGGCTTTGTGCAGATTTACTTATTCTCAGGGCTAAAAACAGAGATACTACATTTAGTGTACAATGCTGATAAGAAATCTCTGTCTGTATCCTTTCATGTAATTAAGGAAAAATATCTTTATAACACAAATATGTAATGCTGTAAAAATCCCCAATTATAAACAAACAAATTCTACATTCTTTAAAATGTTTAGTAGAAAAGAGACATTATGAATCATACTATACATCCTTATTTTAAAAACACAATAAAACACATTTACACTGAGTGAATTAGAAATTAAAACAGGCTTAGATGAATTTCTTCCTGCTATGGAAAATGAAATACGGATTTGGATTTACATTAGTCAAAATAATTGAATAATTAGTCAACTTTCAACTGAATTTCAACTGTGTTGACATTATAAGCATTGGCCTGGAAGTTAAGTAAAAGAGGGTACAAGGTCATTTACACATGGGAAATTTTTATTGGATTGCGGTATCAAAGGCCATTGTCTTTAAGAAATACTGAAATTGTAGGTTTTAAGAAGGTCAGGATTAACTTCTCTTTAAATGACAAACCCATCCCAGTGAGTAAAAATCAACAAACAAGTACAACATCTCTAAAGAGGGAATAAATTATCTATTGTCTGGTATCATTTCTTAGGCAACTAATTCCTGTTGAAAAGTGGAATGCAAAGATAACTAGATATTTACAAAACGTACTTTTTAGAGATTTTTACAATAGCAAAGAAAACTCTGCACATAGGACACTACATGATGGTGAAATGATGCCTTAGTATCAATTTCATGCTTATGATCACTCACGGCTGAATACTGTTCAGAAGTTTTGAAGATCAGGTGAACTAGAGATCAAAACTATTCATTCAATCCCAGTGCAAAGTTTATCCTTTCTAAAGTGCATAATGTAAATTCTGGAAGCTCCCAGTTGGGCTGTGGTCTAAGCACTCTGTCTAGTGAATTGCTGGCAATCAAACATGAGGTCATAGCACCTGGGCATGTGGTGTTATCTTTTTGACACTACTATAGGCACTGATACACAGCTCTGGAGAATTGTCAGGAACCACCAAGGCAGAGTAAGAACTAAAGAGTCGAGAAATGCTTTGGAGAAGAAATATTGCCAAAGAGAAGAGGAAGCACTGATTGGCTCTTTTTAATTTTGCAGTGGAGCAGAAAGAAGCTTTCTCGGAATACTGAGGATACTCAGGAGCTCTAGAAAATTTGAACAATACATGCACAACTGACACTATGCTTTGAATACTGCAGAAGCACCTTTCACTTAGAGTTTGGGCTTTATTTTACTGTTTCTGTATTCTCATACCAGACAAAAACAAGATACTCAGCCAATTTATGGCAAAGAACTTATCTTGACTTATTTTTCTTAAGCCCATCTAGTGAGTGTTTCCAGTAGGTTGCAGAGATGATTAAGTGGCATTGGTGAGCAAATTAAAAAGGAAATTGAAATGAACAGTTTCAAGAAAGTCCTTTTTTACTTGTAAAAAACTACCTTTTAAAAACCCACAATATGAAATATTCACTAACTCTCCAATTTTTTGATCCAGTTGGATGTGATACTAATGGAATTGTCAGATTGTCTTTGAATGCCAGAATTTTTATCCCACAACAAGATGGGTGCTGTAAAGAGCAAATATTAAAATAAAAATTAGAATTATTTATGTATATAAGAAGTTGATGACTATGAAAAAAACAAGAGTTTTGGAAAGTCCCTGAAGAAAAGCAGTCTCATTATTTTATGGCTCAGCATCTCTTGTATTTTTTGCTGTTTCTAAGAACGAGGAGAGAACTAAGCCTTTCGAATGTGCCAATTTTATTTCTGGCCTCTCCCCTTCCCACTCAGTTTGACCCTTTGGATCTGACCAGCATAAAGGAGAGAAAAAAATAAGATGGAAAAGAAATTGCTTTTTCAAAGCATAAATCACTGATTTAGAATCTTTAACACGTGGCATATGGTAGCTCAGGCTTCAGTTAAAGCTGAAGAAATAAAAATAAAAGATTGTAATAAAGAAATAATAGAAGGGTGGCAGTCTTTGGATTAGAGAGATGACATGGGGGGTTTAATGACTTTCTCAGGACAGTCAGTTGCCTTCATTAAATTTTACATCATTTGTGAAACAAGTGTCTTTTTACGCAAAACGTACTTTACAGGTAGAGAACATAAAAACATTTAAATGGTCTTAGTTCTTCAGCTCCTTTCTCTATGGTGACTGGCAAGTAACTGACCCTCTCCAAGGCCAAGTCTCCTCATCTGTGAAATGAGGATAAACCCAAGAAATTCTAGAGGAACAAATGTGAATTTATATAAAAATGCATTAAAAATCAGAAATATAAAACTAAACGTAAGGTAATAATTTGCAGACGAGATTTGGACTTTGAATGACATTATTTTAAAAATTAATAGAATGTTAGAGGTTGAAAAGACTTAGGACTCCTCTAACATCCTCATGGCACAGAGATATAAAGTAAGGCCCTGAGAGCTTAAAGAGATGATGGTATTAATAACAACTAACATTTAATGAATGGTTATTAGGTACAAGGCATACATTATCACTCCATGACATCCCACCAAACTCCCTTAAGAGGTAAGAACACAGTTACGGGTAGTAAAGAGTAGAATCTGGCCTGTACTCTCCCACTCTGGATTCTGAAGCATAATGAACAGGCCACCCAAAGCCACTGGACACTGCATCTTCAGTCGTGCACAAACACTAACCGGCAGTGCCATGTTCAAATTCGGGCCACCGCACACGCTCCATTCTCAGGCAAAAAATAAATATGAGAAAGTGCAAAAAACGGAGGGCAGGACAACATCTGGCTGATTAATGAGAGTGAAGAGCTAGCCATAGTGATAGCATAGTCCCAAAGCGTAATAGACAGGAACCTGAGAATTTTGGCTTCTTACATCTCTCAAATTTTACCCCTTTCCTGAGTCTCCTTCTCCCACAAACTCTGCTCCTATTTGCATGTCTATGTGAGAGTACTAGGACCAGTGGAAAATAAAGAAGCAAAAAGTCTTAAGTGTCGTTCTCTTATTTTTAGAAATCATATTGTTCGGTATCCTGAAGCAGAAATTTGCAGAAAGTGAAGGGGGGTTAAAATTAAAGCTATGTAACCAAAACTAAAAAAGTGCAGGGAGCATAAGCATGTAGAATTATTTTCATTATTATTGCTGTTATTCTACTTGCAGAATATTGTATTTATATATGCCCGGTCCAGCACTTAGAACTTCAAATATATTATCTACTTTAATTCTCACAACATTATCTATGAGATAGGTATGGCAATGTCCAATTTATAAATGAGGAAATTCAGGCTTAGGAAATTTAAATGTCACCTGGGGTCAGTATTTGAAAGTCAAGATTCAGGCCAGTATCTATCTAACTCCAAAGTCTGTGCCCTTAAAAACAAAGTTGTAGGCTTCAAGAATTCCTCACCTTCTGAATTACACTCTTTGTATAAAACATAGAAACAGCTCCCTTATATTTGTAGTAGTCGGAGCATTCTCAAGCCAAGACCTTGTACTTACTTTCTTGTACCTATGACTACTCAATTTCTCTTAATAAATACGTCAAAGATTTGGTGATTGCCACTTTGACAAACTCAACAATTTTGGGTGTGCTAACATCCCTAATGAAGAACTAAGCCCTAAGTCAATGCTAATAACATCCTCTAAGTTCCTATGAATTATGAGCTATTAGCCAAATGTCAAACAGCAACAACAATTTATTCAAACAATGTCTATTTATCACTTACTGTGTACAGAGCACTTTGTCAGGTATGACGGCAATACAGAGAGCTGAGCTATGGAGCAAGTACTGAGGTTAGCGACCCTCCATAATCCAGGCTGATTTTTGAACTTTGGTTTCTTACCTCCTACTATCAAGGCTACCATAAAAGCTCAGCAAATGTTACTAGACAACATGGTTAGGAAGAGGCAAATAAGTTTAAGTAATTCAGATGTTAGAGAGAAAAAAATGTACCTCTACCCAGATGAAAAAGTTAAAATGTCATAACTAGAGATATTACTGTCTCTAGAATGGAGATGTTCTATGAGGCAAGAGTATGTCCATGAACTCAGGGTTTTCACTATCCACCCACAAAGCAGCAGATTTCAAAGTCCCTAACAAAGTTCAAAGGGGGCGTTTCACTTATTTTGCTGCCTCACATGTCCATAAGTAGCAAGATACTAAATTTTTTCTCTAATTTTTAAAAAGTGTGACTTTTCAGTGTAATTCTATTTCAACCAGGATCCAATATTTTTCCCTTTGTTCCAGTCAAAAGCAACTCATATTTAGGATTCCTTTTAGAACAAGAAACATGGAGAAAATGCTCCTCCATTAAGTAGCTGATGATAGTAATGAAGATGTGTAGTTCATGTGTCGAAGCACCCATCAGTAACCGTGTGCTTCTACTCCATTTTGTAAGTTAAGAACGTTAAGTTTCATCAGCTCTACAAATGTGTCCATGTTCCTATCTACAAAATAAGGATGATATCCGTAATAGATGCTGCAATTTTGTGAGCTAACTTCTATAAAGACTTCAAAATCCTGTAGAAAAACTCTTTATAAACAAGACAATATCAGGCTTTTCCCCACCATACTGAAAAGATGGCCTTGGTTGTATTTCCTTCCCCATCTCACACCTGCAGAAGATGAGGTGTGTTCAGTCTAATTCTACCACCAAGAGCCAAAAGAGGGTGACATGTCCGTGAAGGTAATCCCGCCACCCATTGCTCAGGAGTGATGTCCAAGAGGGATCACAATTCCAAACCTACTGAATGTCCCTGAACAGGACACAGAGACTTCCTGGGGTCCTCCAACCATAAGGAAGAATTAAGCTATTGATTTTGCAACACCTGTCTGGTGGCAACCAGTGATGACATTCTGCTCAACTGGAGATCTCAGAACAGTGAGAGGTAGGTAAACTGGGATTTTGCAGCTCTGTTTCCCAGAAATGTCCCAGTAGGCGGCCAGTGCATCCAGCCCAGTTTACTATGTGAATCAAGTAGGTCCCAAGCATCTACTCCTAAATGAGTTAAAGGTCATATTTTTCTGTCCTCCTCTCCTTCTGTCCTTCCATGGATTTACCACCTAACCTCTAATTCAGTGGCTACTTAAAAAAAAAAGGTTTCTTTCGAGGAAAAAAAAAAGTGTATCGTGTGTTATGCATCAAGCTAGGTATTGCTACAATTCATAACACAAGTAATAATCTCCTAGGCTCCTCATTTATAAATGCTTGGGGGATTAATCAAATGTGTTTTACCACCGAATCAAACACTCACGGGGTAGTCAGGGCACATCGTTTGATTAGTACCACAAAGTACTACAAAGGATAGCTTGGATTAACAGAACGTTCTGTGCAACAATAGCTGAAGTCTAGAGATTTCTGACCATAGAGGAAATTACTTTTTACACAATGGAAAACTGATCCTGAACCCATGTTGACCCGCCTCTTAAATACAAGATGAAAGAAGATTCCCTAGGATAATAAACTTTATCTGAATGCACTTCAATATAAGGAGCAGAGTCAAGGACACTTTCCCAGAGTGTGTTCTGAGGAAGAGTAGACCCCGGAGATAATGCATAAAAGGGGATTCAATGGTTAAATGAATCTGGGAAAATGTGTCTCCACCCCTTAGAGAATTATAATACACATTAGCAAATTAATAGATCTGAACATTTTTACATTCAAGGAAATCCTAAATCCTACTCTACTATTCAATCTATTTAGCCACAAAGTCACCCGCCCCCCTTTTTTAAGTAACGTCTAAAATCCTGAAAAAGATATATTTACTCAATTCTACTGAGTCATTTCTAGGTGTTAATAACTACAAAAACATAAAATTCACAAAAAGTGTCCTTGTAACACAAGTTTCTAGAATGATGTTACATACACGAGACCTAGGCGAATCACAGTAATTTAAGTGCTTAAATTACTTTAGAGAATTTTGAAAAAATTTTTAAAGCTATTCGAAATTTGTTTCTTCATTCCAAAGGATATCTACTCTTCCAAATAAACAGCATTTCTGGGAAGCATAGTATAAAGCATAGTCTTCTATTTTGACTATGGAAGATGTAAGAGAGAATTTGTCATTGACATTCAAAAGGAAGGTAATTATGTCACTGCTGCCCATTCAAGAATCTTCAATAGGTCCTCCCTATTACCTACCAAATCAAGCACAAACTCCCCAGACTGCTATTTAAATGACCTTCACAAAATGGACCCAATCGCCTTTCCAAAAAAGAAAATTATTGAAGGGCTTCTATATTATCATGGCACAAAGAGGGGGAAAGAAGCCTAAGACATGGAAACTGTCCTCAAGAATCTTACAGTCAGGTAAGATCATAAATAAATCATGAAACAAATTCCTGTAGCACAAGAGGAAACTGATGGGTCAGAATAGAGAATTGGAAAAATGTGCAATAGGACTTCAGAGGAAAAGGAATTACTTCCAAATAGATGGGGCCTGGAGCTGATGGAAGGGCCTAGAGAAGGAAGTAACTTTTGCAATACCAAAAGGAGGCAGGTAGATGCTTTCCAGCTTTACACCCCATAACTTCCCTTTCCTAGTATAAATGTGGGCTCTTCTATTTTTAGTTTCCTCACCAAGACATCAGTTGCATGGGACCAGTTTTCAACTACTTTAAAAGCAACTTTTAACTCTATGATATTTTACTTATTATGATATAAGCCTAAAATATAAGCCTAAAAAATTAGCATCATTTCACATAAGCTACATCATTTAAGCCCTATTCTTACAATCTATTAAATCAGGTAATATTTTTTACCCCCATTTTACAGATTATTAAAGTTGAGGATTAGAAACTTGTCTATGATAAATGAGAAGATCTGAGGATTTAAAGGCAGACAGGCCAATGTCAGAGGCCATATCTTTGGTCACTATGCTACATTGCCCATAAGTACTTTATGACCCAAGAGAAATCATGGCTCTACTTCAACAATTTTTCTTAGGCAAATGGAATGGTCTCTTTCCCTGTCTCCACATGCTGACAGATGACAACCCCCATTTAAAATTCATGGCAGGGAAAAAAGAAACTATTTGGACATTGCACCTCCACACGATGGAGAGAACTGCATGTCATTATGAATTCTGTTCTCTTCCCTGCTCCCCACATGTAATCAACTTAAGGTACAATTGGCTTTCTGTCTAAAATAATTCTTTATCAGTGCTCTCCCCTCTCTACTACCACTGCCTTAATTCAGTCCTCATCTGCCATCTGGACCTCTAACCCTTATTCTACATTTAGTTTTGCTTCCTTTACATTTAGTCTACACATTCTACAAGAGCTTTGCTAAAATGTAAATCTCATCATAACATACTTTTTGCTTGAAATTCTTTAATGGGGCCCCAATATCCTGCAGCAGTGTTTCCCTAGGTCATGCATTAAAAATTCAGATTCCTGAACCTCTCCTGAAGACCCCGATTCTGTAGATCCAAAATCTGTCAGGGTATCTATATTTGCATGCACTTTAGGAGCTTCTGATCACCAAGCAAGTTTGGTAAACAGTGCTCTACAGGATTAAGTGTAAGCTTCTTAGTGTGGTAAACAAGGATCTTCATTATACAGCCCTTACTTGCCTTTCCAGCCTCCATTTTCACCATTCTCTCTCCCAGTAATATCAGTCTGGTCGTTGCTCCATACGTACAACATTGCCTCACACTTTGGGGCTTTCACACTGGCTGTTACATCAGTTCCCGACACCCTCCCTACCATGTTCACCTTGATAAAACCCCAGAGGCCATCAAAACCTTTTAAGACTTTCCCTATTCTGTGAAGTTTTCCACAACTATTTCAGACAGAATTAATCACTCCCTAAATGCTCCATGCAACGTTAGAAAGATATGCATTTATTCATTTGCATTTCTGAGTTACTTTCTAAAGAGCAAAAACTTTGCTAAGGAGAGGGGCCACATCGTATTATCTTTGTGTTCCTCACACATAAGACAGTGCATAGTATAAATTTACCTCTTCAATAAATGTTGAATGAAGAGAATATTTTGGGGTTACACCATTTGTCATTTACCAAAGCTAGACTTTTTTTTTTTTAATGCAAATGGTTATTTAATCCTAATAACCACCCTTTGATGCAATCATTATCATTTTATAGGTGAAGAAACCATCATTAAGAAAGATTGCTGCTTGGAAATGGCAGAGCCAAATGAGTGTTCAGATCTACCTGCTTCCAAAGCTGCCATTCTCCATACCAGGCAGCCTTCTGCAGTGCTAACAATCCTTCCTTGATCTGTATCCCCTAACACTGCATACCTTGCACAAGAATTATTTGTGTACTGCCCATAGCGTGGCCCTACCACCCCCGCCTCCTGGGAGATGGTAAGTTTTTGTAGGCAGGGACCCTTATCATATCCATCATTTTATTCTCAAAGTGCCTTGCTCAATGAATACCATTGTATATTAAATACAAAAAGCATATACTTAGAGAGGTATTGATAGATTGAAAGCTGTCTCTAAAAGGTGTGCATGCCTACACATCAGCCCAGATGGGTGACCATCTGTCATAAAAGGACACCCATGAGGTAGATTCCACAAGATTTCAATAATCAATGACATACCAACTTTTCTTCATCATTCACATTTAGTACACAGAAATTTTGGAGGTTTTATTTTAGTGGATGGCATTTGTTACAAATGTTAGCTGGAAGAAAAAATATATGAAATTTTACACTCCTAGTCTACTTTCATAAATCCTTAAACTTAAAAAAAATGAATGCTTGGTTTTGAGGCAACAGTAACATTTCTAAGATTTTAGAAAGGGTTACGAAATAAGAGTTTTTATTAAATAAATATTCTATTGACTAAAGGTCTTCTTTATCGTATATGAATTAGTAGTCTTAAAATAATTTAGAACTTAGTTAAGTATATTTAACTGTAAAATTCTTCTGAAAATTATTTAAATTTTTTAGAATGATTTGGAGTACCTATTAGGAGAGGGTAGGGTCTCAGCCTCTGAAATGATCATCAATTATCATTCTATTTGGATAGAAATTCTGACAGAGTTCTAATTGATTAGATAATGGATAATGGAAAAGTTGTTCTGTGTTTACAAAATACACCTCATACTGAGCAGACTGAACAGTCTACTTATATTAATACCATCACCCTAGGTGTCCTATGTCTGAATTGCAGCATCCTATCATCCTCAGAAAATAAATGCTAAGGCCTAGCTATATTTCCAGCCAAATTGAGAAGAAAAAGCTCTCCCCGTAATCAAAGGCAAGAAACAAAAATTTTTGTTGGATACAACAAAATTACCTTATCACATATTATAATTAGCCTTAAAAATCAATAAAATAAAACATTCATGTCACATACCTGATCAAAAATTTCCCACCTCTCTCTCTGTTAAAAGATGCACAAACAGAAAGTAAGACCCATAAATTTAAACATTAGATTCCCAGAGCTTGAATTTAAAAGATCATTTATTCAATCCTACTTTATAGATGAGTTAAAGTCCAAAAAGATTCAGGGACTCATCCAAGGGCATACAGCTAATTAATATCAGCACGAGACAGGGGATAAGGGGAGACAAAAGGACAGGTACTGGCTCCAGGCAATGTCAGGTGGTCAATACATGGAATCTCAATTAATATAATCCCCAGGACAACCTGGAAGATAAGTATTTGTCCCCCACTTTACAGATGGAGAAACTGAGCCTAGCAGATATTGAGCAAAACTGGGACTTGAACTCATATCTTTCTTTCTCCCAGGTCTAGTGCATTTTTCAGTGTACCACATCCGTAGAACACAGGCCTACTGACCCACAGTGCAAGATTCTAGAGACTAACCCAGGTAAATGAAAAGTACTTACTACAAGGTTTTGCTTCTATCACCCAAAATAATTGCACTTGCTGAAAAGTAAACTATGAAAAACTGGAGATCAAACGTAGGAAATCAACAAAAGCACATGGGGCCCGAAAAATTTAAGAACTATTTCCAGTATTCTTTTCCTTGAAGACCAATTTCTTTCCCCAAGGTCAATCCCATCCTAAATAAGGAGTACAAGCCAAATGGACCCTGAATTCATCATAGAAAACTATTTGCAACATTAAGCAAATTCCCTTATTAGGTCCACCACTACATTTAAAGACATATACCTACGTTGTTTATAGATAAAGAGAAATTCTATCTTGAAATTCTGATCACATGTACATAAGATAAGACAACATGATAGGGCAAAAGCAACAAATCCCATTTTCAGAACCATCAGTAGGAATTTAAATTTAAGAACCTACCTGTAACCAAAGGATGCTAAGTCTGAGTTGATTATTCATTGATTTATTTAATGCCGTACTGAATACAACAAAATTTCAGTAAGACAATGTAATTATTAATATCTTTTGAGGATGTCATGGGAATCTGATCAAATGTATCGATGTGTTCAAAAGACTTCATTTATGTTCAGGCAAAGATAACAGAGTCAATAAACAGAAAGTTCTGATCAATGAATCTACTTTAAAAAGAAAAAAAAGCGAAATGTATAGATTTGTGTTTCTTGATTCAAGAGGATCAACTTAAGGCTACATAGTTAAATAAATGATAATCCCTGCCTTGGAAGAGCAGGGTGAGAGAAACCAGGAACCAAACAATAATAACACAATGAGAAAAAAAATGTTAAAATAGAGGTAGAAACTACTTCACAGGTGCAGAGAAGGGAGCAATGGCCTATAGCTGGGGAAATCAAGAAGGCTTCATGGAGGAGGTGATATTAAAATTGGATTTTCATCAGCAAAAATTCCCTAGGCAGAAGAGAGGCAAGGACACACTTTCTTGAGGTCTCCTTCAATTATTTCCATGTTCAATGCCTTGCTTTCTAGCAAGCCAAGGGACCTTATAGCTGTATAGCAAGGATACAGACATGGTTCGCTTTCATTTTAACGAGGAACAACATTCCAGTGAAATTCCACAGTTGCTTTCTTGCTGTCATTAGAAGGGTAGTGAATAGCACAAGACTGACTGCTGAGAGCCAAATATGGTAGATTAAAATGGTTTATATTATTGTCTGCTGTGACATCAAAATATTTTTAAGGGCCAAATTGAAAACAAATGTCAACATGTGAAGATGAATAAAAAGTTATCCCTCTGCTCTTCTCTTCCCCCACCCTCTATCACACCCCCCCAAAAATCCAATAAGAATCTCAAGATACTCTCTGAGGGCAGAAATAGGAAAGAGAAAGGGGGGAAAATAACATGGCGTCATTACAGACTATTCTTCTAAAGCACAGTAAAGACAATGAAGGGAAACATAGAACACGTGTATTATAATGTATGGCACCATAAGGCTATGTTTGATGCTCTGGAGGGCTTCAACAAGTACTGTTCAGCCAAAAATCAATTGAAAAATCAGCATGATAACAGAGCATGAGTTGCCCTATAATAGCCTTAAGACCCCCAAGGCTATGCAAGTCCCTTTCATCTGCCACATTGCACTGACTCAGGGGGAGCCTCACTTCCTCTCCCTGAATACAGTACCCATCTGTACTTCTTACCTACTGCTTTAACCTGCCTTAGAAAGGGCAGCTGGCAAGGACTGATGATGTTTTTCAAAGTGGTTTTGAAGAATTTTTTTCTTTTCTGCTTTATCCTTTATCTTTTCTTGATTTCTGCCCTCAAAGGTATTCTGTAATATCAGTCTTAGACTATCTCCACACTACTCAATGGTCAGCCATCATCTCTGACTAACCTAATGAGTAACTGTCTTGTGTTTTGAATGCTGTAACTAACACACGTTATACTGCCCCTGAAGAACACGGCAGGTCAGCTTTATGCAAATGTGGAATGTAAGCAATTCACAGCATTGTTATAAATATACATACACATCTCATTCCAAGATTTCATCTCAATATTTCTTCAGTCACTTCCTCACAATGCCTGGTTTGTTCAATTTATATTTCTACTTGGCATTTGGTGCAACCCCCCCCAAAGATAAGATACATCTGTCCCTTAGTTGCAGATCTTGGCATTTTTACCTTAACGCGACCATGAAATGATTGGTTGAAAATTACCTTGCTTATTATTAGCAGGATTTCCTCCCAATAAAACAATTCATTTCCAAACTTTTGAATTTGACATGCGATATACCAATTCAGTAGTGGCATATCAGTGTTGAAGGAGGACACATAAACACCCCGATCAGTGTGAGGGAAGGAAAAGCTAATTGGGAGTCAGCTTCCCTGTGATTACCAGCTTGTTTATGGGGAGGAGGACTCTTCTGAATGGCACTGTAAATTCATCCCTGATTATGGCGTTCAAACCAGAGCTTATTTCTACAAGCTTTCCTAAAACCCCCCACCCAATCCATTTTGTTTAGTTATAAAGGGTTGTGCACTGTTTTCAGAGAATGACAGTTTTTTATGCTATGATTTTCTCCAGTTTCAAGAAAAATTAATCAGTCACACGAGCCAGTTGTCAGATTTCTCTTCCCTCGTGGCAGAAAGCACCCATATTCATTGTCTGCTATAAGAATAAATTTTAGTAATTTTTCCCCGTGTCAATATGAATATTAGACTGACCCAATTAATATGAAATGCTTCTATGCTGCTGGAACAGACAGTGCTACAGAAAGAGCCATTTGCACAACCTGTTCATGATTATGGGCCATAAGGACACAAAGATGGCACACGCATTTGTGGACCATCTGAATTCTTACACGGAGAGGGGCGGGGGGAGAGAGAGCACATGACGTTAGCTTGACTGTCGTGGGTCATGTTTTTTAATCCAGAGTATTGGACATGTAACACAGCAACAAGAGCTGATCATTTTGTTTAATCACCTTTTGGATCTTTGCCAGATGGTCTCTATTGAGAGCGCTGCAAACAGAGAGAGATGAACTGCATCTAACACGCCACCAGAGCTTTCCCGTAAATGTCTGAGAACTGATTCCAACAAGAATTTAGTCTCAGAGCAGAAAGGGATACATTTAAAAACTATGTGCATTAACTATACTTTTCCCCATAGAATCCTCACTTGGCATGAATAATTTACCCACTCTTATGCTAATGGGATCATGAAAGTATCCCTCTGCCTTTAGTGCAGCTATTCTCAGCTTTCAGTAATTACCCCACCCAGTGAAAATAACATGGCTTCCGCATTGAACGGCTGACTAGTACCTGACAATTAGAAAGATCATGGCTGAGAGTGGAAGAGTCCAGAACTGGACAGAGAAGCCCTGGTAGTCAAAGGAAGAGTACAGATATAAAGTAACACTGGCCGTGGGTGGGAATGGACGCGGGTGGAAGATAGGGAAAGGGGTGAGAGAAATGTTCTTCATTGTCAAGCTTTTTTTTCCTCCAATTTATTATCAAGATTTTACTTAAATAAAAATAGGTGCCTCTTTCTATTATTAATTGGAAAGGACACGCATTACCAGAATAGTTTTGAAGAAAAAAATTTAACCTGAGAAAAAGAGCAATAATTATGTTTAAAGTTATCTTTAAAGCACATCTGTATTACGTGTTTAATCAGAATTTTTAAAAAAATCTAAATAGTGGGAAATCCTCGGCATTTTGCTTTTTGGAGGGGGGAAAAAAGGATTATCCAACAAACAAACAAAAAAGAAAAACAAAAAACAAAACTCATTTTTGACCCTTGTCCACAAAACTCCATGTTAGGTAGTTCACTGTGTAAAAATTATCAGGCTAAAACATCTGGGAAAGAAAGCTATGAAACAGCAGGGAATGTGGCTGGTTTATTGTTTATCTTTTGTTTATGAGGCAGTATTCAAGTTTAATTACTACTCTAAATTAAACTCTAACTGGCATCAGGAGACATCCCTTTACATGACTAAGTTAAAAAAAAAATGTAGAAATCCCAACTCCGGGTTTTTCATGTAAGTTGATACATATAGGAAGAAATTACTCAAAATTAACAGCAATTATAGAAAGCTTTTAAGCATTTATGGGCACTATTACATGCTCTGAGAACATTTATTTATTAGAAGAGTTTAATTTTATTTCTAATGGGTACTGCTCTAAAAAGTCCTAAGAAAATCAACAAAAATTATTTGGGTGCCTGCTGATGGTTAAAAGGATAGTATTCTTTCCTACTTTATTTGGGTGTAAAATAAAGAGGAAGAAAATGCAACGTAAGTATTCCATCTACAATAGCTGCTTCTGTAGCAATGTTCAGTTATCAATTATATTCTCAGAGAATTTCTGATACAATTAGGACAGGAAGGAAAAGAAATGTCATCATATTTATCATAACATTAAGTGACCAGTTTTGGATGAACTTAGCTCTAGGAAAAAATAAAAGTTGAAAGCAACTAGCAAAAGATTATGCCAGATGGCATCTGTCATATTGTATTTAGGGTTATTTTAAAGAGATTGCCGCCACTATGAAAACATTCCATTGACAGAGTTTTCCTAGACTGAATAAGAAATCTCAGTAGAACATGCTCAGGACCCACAGTAAGTGAGTGTGAGGTGTGTGTGTGTGTGTTTTTCTTCCTTTAAACATATATAAGTGGGATATTTTGGTGGGAGAGGGTACTATTTTATAAGTATAGTATGCATTATGAACTCAAATAATGTAATAATATTTTAGACGCTGGCTTACCTATAAACACTTCCATTCAATTTAAAAGGGGTGTTCGTAGATTTCAACATCAAGGCTGCTAAAGAACTGTCTAACAAATAAATATCTAGCTATGGGATTCTAGCCTCATTTCTGGATGATAAATAGGGATATCCTTGGAGGGGGTTGGAAACTCTGCTGGCTTGTACAGCCCAGAGTCCGGAACAATAAGAGATACATGGATGCTAGAATGCTAATGTATTTAGGTTAAACTGGATCTGGCAACAGTATGGTTAACGTGCGAGTGGTGTGCAGTGTGAGCTCAGCAGTTACTGGGCCAACTGTCTCGGTATTTCTGGGAATCCTGCCTATTCACAGTGCAGGGATTGTTCAATTGCTGCAAAATGTACAAAATGAATTTTACAAAAATGAATTGTAAGGAAGGCCCCATTACAACGATTTTACAGCAAAGATGTCAACATCAATTTTTCTTTCATGCATAGCTAATGATTAAAACAGCATATTCCATTTGCCTAAAACAATTTATTTCATATTGGCACATCAAAATATTGAAATACAAAGTTATCTTTACTCTACCCTTTTTATTCATTGCTGCTGAACCCACACCATTGTTCAAACCAGGAAAAATAAAACAAACTTGGCACGAAATACTTAAAACAAAGGCTCATCAATATTCTCCAATTTGTCAACATCTCAATTACAGCACTGGAAAAAATGTAAATTTCATGTGCTCTAAACACTGAGGGGTCTATTCTCCTGCCAATTCACATGCATAACTCCCATCAGCGTTAATGGGAGTTACACAAACCCATCAATAATAATAATTCTTTGTACATATTTTTCGCCTTTCATCTAAGGCTCTCAGAGTGCTCTATGAACAAGGGGGCTGCTTCCTAGTTTTTTCTCTGGCAAAATACACAATGAAATACAAAGCAGCTTTTGACTCAGCAGGTACAGAATTAGCGACCCCACACCTTATTATAAGGCCCCATTTTACCGATGAGAAGCCAGACACAAAGAGGGGCAGTTACTTCCCCAGAGTCCCAACACTGCGCCCTAGTTCTAGCCTTAAAAAAACAGATTTTCTTCCTCATTCTAATGTCACTAACAAGACAAACTCCCTCCCTTTGGTTGTCTTTAGCAAGAGAAATCAGAGTGAATGAAAAGTCTGGTTTATATTTATACAGTTTATTGCTTGGCTTGTGCTGTTTGAAAGATACAGTCTAGTCAGGTTTTACATTTTACCAAGTTTATTTCTTATATAATTTTAAAAATTTGCTTTCCTTTTTTTTCTTTTCTCCTTTCAGTTTGTTGCACAAACACTAAAGAGAAAAAGATGACCTTTCACCCATGTAACTGTAGCTCTTTCACTCTCTGGTGATAAAATGAGGTGTTTTTAGGTTCCGAAGTAAAAATTTGTATGTAAACATTATAGTGAAAATATTCACAAGAATGATAAAGCAACATAAATGCATGTATTGTTTTATAGCATATGGCTATTAAAGTTTAATTTAAAATGTGTATGAAAACATTGTATTTAGTACAATTCATCCTTATTTTTTCTGTTTATCTTAATTTGTTTTGAAACTGAATCGTTTTACAGTTTTCCATATGCCTGTTGTGCTAATAAATTCTGAATAAGCAAGAAAACCCTTTTCTAAACTACAAACTTGGTTTCCAATGAAATATTATAATATATTTAATACTAAAGAACATACATTTCCCTCCCAGGTTTTCTATAATACATCAACCCTAAGGTTTAACCTAGGATAAGCACGTGTGATTTCAGTCAATAATGTTGACTTTGCCCTGAAGCAGATAATTAATCTTTCCCACAGAAAGCTACTCTGGACAATTTGGTGGGACAAAATATCAAAATATCTTGAAAAAACATTTAAAAGACCAATACGGGCATGAGTACGATAAAAACACACTCAGGTTTGGCCTTCAAAATGTAGAGTCTGCTATAAAAAGCAGAATGCCCTTCTATGTGTATTTGGGAACCACTGATGTAGTAAGCCAGGTGGGAAATTCTCCATGCCAAAACATTCCTCATTTTATAGAAATCATACCTCTCTCTCTCCTTTAAACTTTAATGCTGTAAAATGATTGACTTCGAAGTACTCATACATATAAGCTACCATGTCCATTCTTTAATCCCATGGAGATATGATTAAAGGAACAAAATCCAGCAGGGATCTAACCCTTCAATATTGGATAAGTGAGTACAACTACCCCGAGCATAGAGGTTTCCATGTATTGTTTCCACGCAGTGAACCAGGTAGAGAGGTTTTATCTTTTCTGACCAAACAACAGCAACAAACTAGCCAAAACGATAAAACTCCACGTCTTGCCTATTGCCACAACTATTCCCTTCCTCAAATGCCAGGATCTGCTTTTCACTCTTCTTCTCTCTGGCCCTTCCCTGCTATCTCTCTTGCCATAATTCAACTAACCCAACAGAACCAGTCAGTTTTAAATTTCAGTTGGGACCTCGGTGACCTGTTAATGAATCTACAGAGAGGAGAAAAACTCACGGTGTTGAGTTATGCTTGGTGTTGCTAGCTGACTTGGAGTCAGAAATGCTTGAAGCGTTAACGTAATTGCAAGAATGTGAAAAATGAAGCGCTGGGCTCCTGAGCAAAGCGAAAGGTCAAAGTGAGCCTCACACACAACAAGTCTCTGGAAGATAGCCTCATTAGACCATTAAATCGTTTCTCTTTGTCCCCTCTTTGGTAAAATGTTTAAGATGTTTTGTTTCTTATTAATAGATACATTTCGTTCATTCCATGGATTGGCGCAATTTGGGGTTGGGGGGGGGAGTGGAGTCATAGAAAGATTTCCAGATTTAACTACCCTGAGGATTAATGCATATGTTATCTTCAAAATGCCTTACAGTTTAGTTATTTTATATATATACAATCTAGCTGGTCTAATAATAATAGTATAAAACATAAATGGCCATAATTCACAAGTTCTGCTATTTACCATCCGATGGTATTCATCTCTATATTAGTTGAAAATTGCTTAAACCTAGATTTTAACTTGGACCTGTTTACGAGGTAATACATCTGAGAATGCACATTTTTCTAGACTTTTCTAGAACCCAGAAATCCAAAATCTCTAGCCAGAAACTTAGAGAAGTGAAGGTACCCACTCTGCACAAACCATCCCCTTTTAAATGGCATATATCACTACAGCTCAAGCTGTTAAACCGTCCTCTACTTGGAAGCCTGTCTAATGATTAAATATTGTGGCCATAAACACAGCCATAATAGAGATGAAATAGACCTAGGAGATCAGACACCATCTAATGTAAAATATTAAAAAGTAAAATCCATACACTCCTCTGGCCTGCATTCAATAATGCATCTTCCTTTAAATTATCATTTTAGCCATAGAATAGTCATCCCTACCAACATATAATTGCTCTCTGTGCAATAGGTGACTTTTAGATGGTAAAAGCTATTCTAAATTGCACTAGTCTTACTTGACATCTGCAGTTGACGTCCCCTTTGCCCTCTGATTATCCTGAATTTTAGGATATGTGGCAAAAATCACCATGCCAACTGAATGGGAACTGGGACAAATAATCTAAGAATTCAAAATCCACCTTCCCAATATAAGACTCCATATAAAATCTGAATGTCCTTCTGGAGCTAATAAGAACAGATTTTTGCATCTTATGTGTTTTAGAGGCATAATTGCTTGATCATAGAGAACTCTTATAGTTGACATTACAAACAAAATATCCTGTTTACAGTATAATTCAAAGTGCATCATAGCAGCAAAGTAGGTCTGTCATTCTATTTACTTACACACACAGGAGTAAAGTGTAGATAACCAAATTTGTAAAAGAATTGGCAGAACTAATCAATTGTTATTGTAATGTCTACTTAAAGGTTAGATAGCCCACTCTGGCTTTTTTTTTTTTTTTTAATATTTTAAGTAATGAAGAGAGGAAATACTGTCTCCCTAAATAGCAGCTGATGAGTTTCCCTAACCTGTCACTCTCCTGTTTATATTGAGGCAAATGTACTGATATCATAAAATACTGAAGTTCATTTAGTCATGCCTACTTTGCACAAGGAACATATTTGCCCTTTTACCTTGCTCACTGCTGTTGTCTCCACTCTGGGAAGCGTGACCCCCACTGGAGGGTCCTGGGGTGCCTGCTGAGTGGGTTGAGGTTGCATCATCGTGGTCTCGCCAAGATGAAGGGTTCTGATGCCAGGATGCCAAGAAATTTTTCCACAGTTACCATTTCAGCCACAAATGAGGAACCAAGAGGAAAGGTGCAAAGAAAGACAAAAAAAAAAAATGTGTACATATTAGTATTTGCAGAACTAGGCATCTTTGGATGCCATGATAGAGTACATTGTTTTTTCAGCAATAGGTACAAAAAAGAAAACATTGTCTAGAATTTAAACAGGGCAGTTTTTATGTCAATTCATGCATTTGTTAAAACTTATTGAACTGTACATCTAAATGGGTTCATTTTATTGTTTTACATTATACCTCAATAAAACAACTTTTAAAATAAGGAAAAAATGTAATACCTAAAATACCTAAAAATGTAAAAATCACTTCTTCTACTCTTGCTATCTTAATTAGAGCACACTCTTCCCAAAAGATAGGAACCAATGCTCTTGGATACTAAAATACTTCAGAATCTTAGGATTTATAAAATCCAACAGCTCCCTTAAAAAAAAAATCACAATGGGTGTATGGGTGGTTCAGTGGTACAATGCTCGCCTTCCATGTGGGAGACTGGGGTTCGATTCCCATACCATTCACCTCCCACCCCCCGGCAAAAAAAAAATTGTAGACTCAAGAATGTACAGGACAACCCTCACGTCCTTCAAATGCATTGTCCTAAAATAGCCTGTATGAACTCTCAAAATTATCCTCAACTATCAATTATTATACTATCAATGTAATGATAACATCAGCATTAATATCTAATAAATTATCCATTCCTGCTTTAATTTGCTCAAACAACAATAAGAGAATGAAACAGACCATCTAATGAACTGGATAGGACTTTCACTTGAGCTTCATGGAAGCTTTAAACTCCCTGAGGAGGGCTATTTCCAGGAAGAACTACTTGTTTCAAAGGACATTCTAGGCAAACAGTTATAGTGCATGCTACTTTGCTGGGTGTATTCTTCTCCTGTTCCTCCTCCCCTTTCCTGATCATTCCCTATACCCTGCTGTTGCTTAAAGGAAAACAGGAATTCTAATGTACAGGAAGGACTTTATCAGCACCACATGAAGGCAGGCAAGAGATGGAATTTCCTCTGGCAGAAACAGAGTGTAGGAACAACACATGAAACAGACCAGCCTTAAGGCCAGAGCTGCACACTTGTCACCTGTATGCGACAACTTCAACTGAGCCTACAGGCCCTCTGGCAAGTAAATTCTTTGGGGGGTGGGGGGAGGTGGGAGGAGGCAAATATAAATAGAAAACAATATCACTCTCTCCAAATACTGCACTGTTTTTTACAAGAATTAGTAAATAAGGATCAGACAGACGTGCATATAGACAACATGCAAAACTTCTTGGCCAAATGAAAATAATCTTGCCATTCGTGCTCTATTGCCACTATTTATAGATTACCCAGGAAAAAAAAATCAGTTTGTCAATTTTTTCTCAACAGCAGCTCTGTAATTTACATAGACCTATATAAAATGTTACCAAAATAAAATCAAGAAACCAGGGTATGACAAAATAGGGAACTATTCTTATTTGGAACAACAACAAAATTTTTTCTTCCTTGATAGAACTTCTACAAACCTATAGTAAATTAATATCTGGCATTTTTTAATAGATAAAATGATTATCTAGCTTTTTTTATTTTATGAAATAACCCCAAACGCAACAGATTTAAAGCACCTATGTCAAATTATGCTACCGACATTGCCATCAGGCAAGCCACTGATTCGAAGCGAAAGCCCTAAACAGAAATTTTGTGGCTATAAATGTGGCACAGGTATAGATATCTCAAATAAAGACTTGTTTTAGAAAGCAGATTAAAGAATGAAGTTGAGTAGAATAAAATGAAAACCAAGGCTCTCTGCTGCCTGCATGAAGACAAAGTCATCCCTGTGAGCTCTCTTTTTTTTATCTTAAGTTAGAAACCACTCCAATAGTTTCAGTCTGAAGGCAAACAGAAAACAGAGCCTCTTCAAGCTTTGCAGCCTCTTCGTGTCAGCTGTTTGCCGGATGGTAATAAGATAAAAAGCCAGAAGAATTACACACACACACAAAAAGAAACAATAGCATGGCTTGAGTTTGGTCCTGCAACAACACGGGGTAGAGCCTTCTTTTAAAAAATGCAGTAAACCAACATGTTCACCTAAGCTAAACTTTCCAGTGTACACAGCAAGTGATGTTAATTTTATGCACTGTGGGCTCTTTTATTAAACCGGCTGCTATAAAAGCTCCTTACCCCTAGTGAAAATTACAATAATTAACCACTAACACCTCAACTATGTTTTAAGGCAAATGTCATCCAATAGCTATTACAGAATTGTTCAAATGAAGCCAGGGAAAGTCTTTCTGTTTGGGCACTGCAGTGATTTTGAAAAGATCACGGAGGACTTCCCACAACTGAAAACACTGGTTTATCTCTATCAATCGGATCCGTGCTATGTTTTAAAGTAAGGCCTCTTTAATTTATAAAAGAGTGTATTTGTTTTGATGGTTTTTCTGAAAGAGGTGTTTTTTTAGAGATAAAAGGGAGAAAAATATGCCAAGTAAGCCAATATTACTTTAAGAGCAGCTGGTCTTTCCAAATAAGATGGGTCTTCAGTTTTTAGCTTTGTCTCTACACGTCCCCTACCTCTTGTCTTTTCTCCCTGGTACCTCAAAAATGCTCCCTTTAAAAAGTGCCATTGGATACTTATTTCCATGGAGTGTCTCTAGGTGTGTGTCAAGAGATGCACAAGCTAAGGAGGACCACACGATAGGCTTCTAGTTTGAATGAAGGAAGAACGGGTCAATCCCGTTGGGATTTCAAGACTGAGGAGTTTACCCAAAGTTGTCCGAATTCAACTACACGTGATGATGCAATCATATACAAAAGACGAACATTGATAATCTGATCAATAGAGCGCTCCCTTGGCCCTAAAAAATTGTCATCTTTGTTGACAGTGAAAAAACACAACCCCCGAACTCCATCTTTTTCTTAGATTGAAATATTTGTTTGCATCACAACTCCTTTCTTCTTTCTTTTCCCTAGAGAGTTTCCAAGTTTACATCCTTCAAGAATAACTGCCTGGCTCGCTGCCAAATTATACGCAGAAGTTTAGTGAATTCTGAAACCAAAGTGGCATGTGAAAGCATGTAAAAATGCATGACATATGTAGAAAAGTCTTAAGAGAAATGTTGTCTGTGTGCATGTGTGTGGGTGAGTATGCAGATACACGCATTCCATAATATATGTCCTGTTCTTCAGCCAAAAGTATCATGAAGACACCCAAGGGCAAGGAGTGAACATGTTTCTTTCCCTGTGGCTTTAATAATTGGGAGCCAAATATGGTGTTCCTCTTGCTCTTACGTAATTGCATTAAAGAGCAGTGTTACCAGGAGAAAAGCGGTGAATACTGAGTAGAGCACAATAGAAGGAGATGGAAAATAGATACAAGAAGCTAGGTCTCCAGGGGCAGTATTTTCTATTTGCTGGGCTACAGACTCACAGCTGATAATGCAAGTTGTAATTAATATAAAAGCAGGAGACAATATGGGAAGAGCTTGTAGTAGCAGGGCCACAGGAGATCACTGTGCTAGCTCTCCTCTGTTTCTCATTTACACACAGCTTTCCCTAGAAAACACAATTCTGCCAGTGTTTTCTCCCTTGAAAGTTAAAAAAAAAAAATTGATTTAGCACCATCATTGAATTTTGCTAAATCTAGAAAAGAGCATAGAGAGGACAGGAGTCTCTTGGCATAGGAAGCAAACCATATATGCGTCTTTTGTTGAGGTTGCAGATCCGATGGAAATTGTAACATTTTAAACCCTTACAGCCTTTTAGTGGGGGACATGCCTATAGGATAGTACTTAAAAAGCCCAGTGAATGGGTGGTAATTTCCCTGTTCAAATGATTCCACACAATTCAAGAGTCTTTCATTGCAGGAAAACAAACAAACAAAAACAATGGAGTAAAATGTATAAAGATTTTTAAATAAATTCAAAACTGAGTGGGGAAGAAAAACGTATTAGGCTTCAAGGAGAAAAAGAAAAAAAAAAAAAAAAGGCCATGCCAAAAAACAAGATTTATCTAAAATAATGTGAAACTCATCTTTAACTCCAAATGAAAAGATGATTCAAAGGGTGTGCTATACAGAAGAGAGAGTAATGGATTGGAGTTAAGACTCTAGGTGCCACTGTGACTTTAGGATTCCTTTCCCTTATTTCTTTAAAATTAGGAGATTAGACCAGGTAACCCCCAAGGCCATTTCCTGTTCTTCTTCTTATCACTCTTACTAAAAAATATTTTAAAAGAAAAGTTAGGTTTTCTAGAACATACAACCTAAAATATGATATATAACATCAAGTCAAAAAGTATATATGACCTGGAAAATACAATAAAGTAGTTCATGATATGTGCTATAGGTAGAGAGTACAGTAAATATATATAAAGTATTTTAATCAGCTAATGGAGAATGGGCAATTTAATTTCATTTATTTGAAAAGCAAAGGCTAGATATATTTGTATCAGTATACATAATGAATATTAAGTTATTGTTTCCTATTGACTTTGTGATGTTTCAACTCCTAATTATCATTAAGCAAAATTATTATTTTTAATGAGATGAGGACTCCTATCCTGACTCCTATTCACATCTAGAAAAGTTTAAAATGTTAAATGTATGGTTTGAAAAAAAGTTGGAATTTTAACTTCATTATTCTAAAGTTGACATAAGAATCAGGAGAACTGTGTGTGCTTTCAGAATACAGATTCACTCTTTAAAAATGTAAATAGAGCCAGGGTCTTTCTCTCATCTCCCCATCTCCACCCCTCTATTAAGCCTTGGAAATTAATACGTGAGACACTCTCAAGGAATGATTTCTCCATTAAATGGAACAATTTTTATAGAAGACAAATTTTCTGTACTGCTGGTATAATGTTATATTATAACATGCATCCTATAATTTTGAAATGTGTCGGGATATCCCATAGAACATTCAGGGTGAAAATGAGAAGACAGGAAGACAATGAATTAAAAATATATAAAGTTTTAATCTGATGATGAATGTCTGCAATTGTCTAATGTATCTCTGTTTAACTTCATCACATCGTAGTTAAACTGAAAATACACTCCAATAGCACAACTTAGACGATTTACAGAGTATAATTATTCTTGATGGGAAACTGACAGACAAGCCATCAACCACCAGGCACTACACAACAACAACAGAAACCCATGCCCCCAGCCACAACTCTTTGAGTCGGTAGATGGAGCTCAGAGGTAGAACTTTTCCGGGATGGGTCCCCAGAGGGCTTGGAAAACACTTGATAAGGTCTAATCTTACACTAGAACATAGGAAACTATCTGATAAAATAAATCATTCTTATTATTAATATTATTATCAAATCCCATTATTTCACCCTTGATAGTCTGTAGCCCAACCACTTAAACCGATCACTATCTCAGCAGCCCACTCTCTAATTTTTCAGGTAGTAACAGAATTTATCTATAGACACTTGCCTGTATTCCATCAGAACGAGATTCTGTCTATTCTCCCCTCTTAGCTAAGCCATTTAAAAAAACTGAAGAATAAATAAACTTGATATGTTCAGAGATGCAAAAGAAAACACCATCATATCTTTATCCAAATTACAGCTTTCAACATAGAAATTAAAATAATTTTCCTTTATTAGTAGCTCTATCAGAGCCTGTCAATTTTAAGGCACCTGTCATTAACTGTGAATAAACAGAATTGCATTTTCTTCCATAATCTTAATTCCTCCAAAGAAAATAAAATGTAAGTCCTTATAGTAATTTATTAGGAATAACAATACAACAGTATGTGATTTTCAGCAAATGGAGCTTAATTCAGAGATCGTATTTCAAACAAATATAATTCATTTGCTTAACGTGAACTAAGGATGTAATATCTTTACATGTAAATATAAAAATATATTTTATGTTTTTGCATTTGACCTAAAGAATTTATCTAAAATTATGTGAAATAGACAATTTGATAATTACTTCATATTCAGAGATACTACAGACTAGGAAAATTTCTGGTTATTTCCACAACAGTCTTCAAGTTGAAACTTTTTTTTTAAGAAATTGATTTCTTGACATGTTTATTTTAAACATGATAAATTTGAATGTCTGGGAAACGCAGCTGGAAAACAATTCTATTTCCCTTTCCATCATATTTCTTTCTCCCCGAATATTCCAAAGAATACGATAACAATCGTTTACTACCTATAACTATTACCCTTATGTTAGCATAAAAGATTAAGATAAAATCCATTCTAATAATTAAAATGTAAGACTCAAAGATAAAATACATTATAATAATTAAAATGTAAGATTCATTCTGAAGTATATTTATTTAACATAGTTGAATAGTAGCTAATGTTGCAAGTTTTATTTTCTATTTAATTTCCAAACTTCCTTTCATCACTACACCCAGCATGTAAAGAGAGGTTATAATGAATAAATTTAGTGTTTCCTCTGAACAAAAAGCATGGAAGGTTAGACTATAACGGTTGTCTTCTTTTAATTCATCTATTTATATCAAATTATTTCTATAAAATTATGGAATGTGCAATTAGCATGACAACAGCCTAATTTACTAAGCAATACTCAGTATATAAAATTCATTCTTAAAAGTCTGCCAATAACACTTGGTTTCAAGATAACTATAAATTATTTGGATTCGTTTCTGTTTTTAATTTCTTCAATATAAAATAAAAAACTATGTTATTACCTAATATTTTATTCCTGACCCTTCTTTCTGCTTTCCCAGAATTACAGACTTATTCTCTCCTGTCTCTCTCTCTCTTTCCCTGCTCTTTCCTTAAACACACACACACACATACACACACACAATGTAGCCACAATGTAGCTTGATACCACTTAATAAGGATAGAGGTGTATGTATTTTGGGGTGTCAAACAGCTGTCACAAACTGTCACCTCCACAAGAGAAACCTTGGCACACACAAATTAAACTACACTTCTTCTTTAGCTGTCATTATTCATAGCCAATAAGTTGAAATGCTCTCAACATTTCATGTGCAAATAAAACCACGAGGATGCTCGGTAGATCAGAATAGTGGGCCAACAGATAAAACAGGGAAAACAACACACTGCCTGGGTCCTTCAGTGGTGGCTCATCATCACCCCTGCACTAGTGTTCACCAAATGAGATCCAGCCTGGGGCGATGTATTAAATATGCATATCAAAGCACATGAAAAAATAAACCTGGGAGATTCAAATTGGACACATTTACATGCTGAAAATATCCCCCTCATACCACTTTTCAGGTAGTAGTTTTGGGGTATTTTCCCTTATTTTTAGCTAGAGGGTTGGGGGGGTGAGTTTGAAGGAAATTCTGAAGTGTTTGTGCTTTAGAGGGGGAGGCCTAGAAACTAAGACAATCAATATACCTATGGTGTAAAAGTGTTGAAAATGCTGAAAACTCTCCCAAGGTTTTCTCTCACTTCCTGCAAAAAAATACAAGTCTGTATCAAACCTCTCCATTTCCCACTTGGTGTGCTGGTGGAACAAATTATTGCTTCCTTTCAAAACAAATAGCAGGGGGCTAAAGTAAAAAATGTTATAGTTCAGATCTCTGGGAAAAAAAAAAAAAGGCTTTAAATAATGACGCCCAGTGAGGTGGCAAGCCCTCATGGGTTCAAAATAAATCAGTTGTCATATTTACTTGACTGGGGGCCTGTAAAGGGAGCAAGAAATGTTACAGTCGACTCTTTTATCTGAAGATGATGATTATTAAATTATGAAAGCACTAACCTTAGGTACAACTTCCTTCTTAAGTGTATATTCAAATATTACAATAGTGACTTAAATTGGCAATGTCTATCAGCCGATACTCTAAACAGCTTCATTTATCTTATCTCTCCTATGTAAACATCAGCATGCTCAAGTTCTATACATCCACACGAAAACAGTTGCCAAGAAACTGTTCTAGAAAATCAAATAGTTAGGACCCCTAGAAATGTCATGAGAAAAGCTTTCAGCTGAAGAGAACTGTGAACCTCTCATTCTACAAACCATGATCCCTTCCTATTTCCCCTTCCCATTTCCCCAAATAATGGAAATACACATGGATTTAGAAACAGGAAGCAATGAACATAAACAAATAGATAGCAACCAAAACAAGTATTTCTGAAGTACTGTCATGCCTCATAGCCCACAATCACACACGGTATAGCTGGAAATCAGCAAATAAACTTTCCATAGCTGCTGCTGCACTGTTTTGATTTTACTTCACACATTCAACATACAAAAGAGCTACCCAAACTTTCTTTACAAGAGTAAAGATAGGTGCAGGAGCTTTCAACACCACAGTATTTACTCTGTCTCAGAATTGCACATCCCAGGTTGAGGGTTTTCTTTTCTTTCTTTCCTCTGAGCTTTTTTTTTTTTTCCTAGACCAGATTCCCATACAGTAAAAAGTTAATTATTAAATTCTATGACTGCATATTTTCAAAACTTTAAGTGGAGGGAGAGGAAACCTCACAGAAGGTTCATTTTCCCTGCATCACAATTCATCCCTCTGAATACCCAAGAACGGGGCTTGGAGGGACACAAACTGCCTTCAAGCTCAGATGCCAGGTGTTAAATTAATATTTCAGTTACAAAGTTATTTCATTATAGACTATAGCACTTAGGTTGTGAGTTCAAATGAATGTAATCCATAGACACCCTGTCCCCCACCCAAGGCTCGAGTTCTATAAATAAATTGCTGTTCACACCCACTGTTTAACCTCACCACTCTTGCCTTTCCTACCAGCTGCAATCTCTCTTCTCTTTGCTTCTTTTTCAAATTTTCAATCTCACTACATATGCTTTTCTTCTTTTTCTTCTTCTTCTTCTTTTTTTTTTTTAAAGCATCAGGCTCACTAGATCAGTTCCAAAATAGGATTAAAAACAGAGAGAATAGAAAGAAATCTCCTTTCCTGGCCTGACATACACAGTGTTTCCTTACTATATCCTCCATCCTCATTCACCAACTGTTAAAGTGTCAAAATTTAACCACTAACCTATGGTTACCCAATCATAATTCCTTTCAGTTTTCTGTAGTACATTAATAATTGGTTCATCAAGGTTACTGTCTTTTATTATGAAGATGCTTCAGGCACTTGGCAATAGGTCCATACTCTGACAATAAGTTTCTATAGAGCAAAAGCCCTAAGAATTGTCATGTGCTCACTCCTTTTATTTCTAATACAGTGCAAGATTGCCAATAGTTCTCAGGATTGTCATCTCTGTGAGAGACTTCAAAATCAGCCCCCCACTCTACAATCCTCTTTCTTTCCATCTTTCTCTCCCTTCCTGTCCACCTAGCTGTCTTGCCTCTTTCTATCCCCACTGCACTGACTACACAGAGTTAAGAAAGCAGAAAAGGCAGCGGTAACCATATCAAACGGACAATTTGCTAACACCCAAGTAAGTCATCAAATCTAGGAAACTGTACATATTAAGAGCAAAAAATCACACCATCATCTTCTTGATTTCTCTGGCTCTTGATATAATAAGGAGAAGGTCCAGGAAGGGATAAACAGTGGAGGTGAAAATAGTATGGGAGAGGCATTGAGAAAGGGAGGGAAAGAGAGAGAGAGCGAATGATTGAAAGGGGCATTTAAGTCAGTGGAATTAGATATTACAGCAAGTTTACAAAATAATAACAATGCTTTACCTGGTGGTCTTAAAAAAAGGCCACCGGCTCACAGACTTACATGGTCAGCGAGATTTGTGGAGGAGCCTGAAAGTTCTTCGTGGTCTGATTTGGAGCTCCCGTCTCGCTCATCAATAACAAGGTCGATGGGCATTTTCCCCTTCAAACAGCTAATGTACCGGTGGCAGAAGTTATCACACAGTTCGTGGACCTAGAAGGGGGGGTCATTGCAGAAGGTTTAGTTAGTATTGTTGTTGTTGTCATTGTTTTGCTCTATTTTTAAGGAGAAAAATATCAGGTTGAAGGTTAGGTTTAGAAAGAGCAACAGTGTGATGTCTTCCAAACTAACTCTAATTAAGGGGTGTAATAGTTGAAGGCAAGGAAACAATAGAGCAATTGTTGCAGCAGATATTATTCTCCAGAGACTTCCCTGAGCAACAAGTTACAATAAAGACAGGGAAAGAAACAGTACTGGAAGTAACTGGGTTCAAACTGGGAGTCCAGGGAGGAAAATCCGATTTGATGATAACATCAAAACATTAGACCGCTGGAACTGGGGACAGTAGTAACATTTTGCCATTCAATAAGTCAGGAATTTTGTATGTTTCCAGAAGAAAGCGATTGAGCTTGGTAAAGACCCCCCAGCCAGCATGATTCCCTCTACCTGCACCTAACGCAGACTCCAGGCTGAGGGTGAGTTGAGCTAATAGAGATACACACAGGCTGAGTGTCCAGGAACACAAATGGATTGCTGCATTTCAAAATAATCCTGAATGCCTGGAGGTTGGGGGGGGGGCAACTATGGGGGAGGGGGGCTGCTTTAAAAAGGAATTTCTAGGGCGGTCCTAATTCACCCTTCCTCTGAGCCCCTGGGTTGAAGAAGGGCAAGTTTACATGTGGCTCAAAGACTTCAGGTGCTCAATTGCTCAGACTGAAGGCTCTTTAAAAATCCCCCAAGTCCACCAGGAGGGGATAAGTGGCAAAATTGCGGTGGAGAGTGTCATTTCCTGCTTACCTTTTCTAACTCCAAAAGATGAAACCTTAGTACTTGTATTGCTTGTATCATCTGAAAAAGAAGTTTAGTGCGGTATTAGGGCTCTGTGACTGGGAGGTCGGGAGTGGAGCTCTGTGAGGGAACTGGGCTGGGGAGAAGCAGCAGAGCAGGTGGCCAGGCAAAACCCACACATCAAGAAATAGTCAGAAAAACCAAGTAATTACTGATCATCTCTGCCTCATTGGCCACGGGGTAGGAATCTGACTTAACTTGAGCCTCAGCATTTAATTTCTTCCCCCCTCATAGTCACTGAGCTATTTTGTAAGGACTGCTTTCCTATAAGGTAGGCCTTCTTTCTCTGCCTCAGTCCTCTTTAACCGTCCCCTCCCTCGACCCCGGGCCAAATTTGAAAAAAGAAGAGAGAAAAAAAAAAAAAAGTAGCTTCACTGGAGAGAGAAGTCTTTTTAGAACAGCACACCCAGCGAAATCCGTCCTTACTAAAGAAGGAAATACTCCAGATGAATGGTGAGGCCGGGCCTTTGAAAGCGGATTTAAGTACTTTTAATATTGAAATCGTGCAAATTAGCAAAAGAATCGCACCTAAAAGTGGCCCGCGCTGGCCTGTCCCTCGCCAACACCCGCCTCCCCCCCCCCCCCCCCCCCCCCCCCAGCCCGCCCTCCGCCGCGCCAGCGGTTACTTCCTTCGGGTTAGCAGCCCCGCGGCCTCTGGTCCCAGCAAACAGAGGAAATAACTCAGTTCTCGCAGCTTCACTCCCGGGGCCCAAACCTGGGAACCGTCCTCTAGTCCCGAGCTCTCGGCGCCGCGTCCCTGGTTTTTGCCTCCCTGGACATCACTCCCCTGAGGTCCATCTCGCCCCTCGCTCATCATCTCCCATCCCCGGGCTCTAAGCTGTTCCCTGCCTCTCAGTCGCCCCTGAGCTCCAAAAGAGGGCCCTGCAACAACACGGGCAGCTCCGGGAGAAAGTGGGTGCTTCTGGGCAAGGGAGGAGAAAGGCAAGAAACAGTAAGCCTTACCAAATTGTCCAGCTCTGGATTTGAGGAAAAAAGTGGCTTTTCGGCGCGAACCTATAAGAAGCAAAGTCAGCATGAATTACCACCCCATTTAAAAGAAACAAAACCCTGTCACTGCCTCAGCTGGGGTGTGAGAGTGGGGACGGGACAGGGACACGGCGGAGAAGAGGAAGGGGCTTAGGTAAATACATGAAACAAAATAATGTCTTAAATCAAAGGGACCGGTTAAAAAGGCACCAGGGCCTTCTGATCCTGGTCCTGGCCCCAGTAAGGGGTACCTGGAACGGCTAAGCTATAGACGGCAACTCAAGGCCGTTCTCTGGGCCGCGAGCACCCCCTTATCTGGTCGTCCAAGAGGCCGGGACTCCCTGCCTCCCTCCCGTCGGTGCCCGGCGCGGACCGCACCGAGAGGCGCCCAGCTTCCTTCCTTCCCGGGCACTCCGGGCCCCTCACAGCCCCTCTCCCCAATTCTTGTTTAAGTAGCTGCAGGCGAGGGAAAAGGCCAAGCCCCAGATTAGGAGCAGGTCAACTTTAATTCGAGGGTCGAGCCCCTGTATTCCTGACTGGGGGGGAAAACAAACACCCACATTTATCTCCGCTTCCAATTCGCCTCCAGGCTCGGGGATGGGGAGGAGGCGTCGAGAGCCGACTGGGCCAGAGGAACAGATCGGGTGTCCCTGCCTTTTCCTCCTCTTTCATGTAAAGCTCTGAGGAAAGGGGAGGGGGAGTGAGGGGCTGCAGGGGGGTGAGTGGGTCAAGAAGGCTGGACCTGCTTGGCGAAGACCGCGATGTCCTCGTTGAAGGAATCGGAGGAGCAGACGTCTCCGCCGGCCACTCCGGGTTCCCGGGGAGTGCAGGTCGCCAGCTCGCACTTCTCAAAGACCAGAGCTAACAGAGGAAACAACGGGTGCCTAACGGGCAGCGCCACGCAGAGACACACACAGGGAGACAGAGTGCAGAGGGGAAGGAGCGAGAACTGTAATCAACAAGTTTGGAGGGTTTGGATTCCTTCTTTAACATAACAGGCACGCATCACACTTTACAACCCTTTCTCGGCCAGCCGATCCTGGCCCAGAAACAGAAAGGAAAAACGTCCTGACCTTTTCCTTCAGCCCAGAAGTCCCCCCACCCCCACCCCCGGCTCTGGTCAGAGAAGCCCCCTGGCCACTTTAGCCCGCCAAGTAAAAGCAGCCTCAACTGAAACGCAAGGAAACAGACGAGAAGCTCAGGGTTACCCACTCCCACCACCGCACAGGCCACTGAACCAACCCCTGCGACCCAGCCTTGACCTCCTAAGAAAGGAAAACTCTCTAAAATCAAAATTTGTTTCCGCTCCGCTTTTTAAATAAGAATTTCAGAGGAGGCCGAAGCCTTCACCTAGATACACACCCGGAATGATATTCCCTAAATCCGAGAAAGTGCTCTTCTAACCTCTCCACCCCCTTGCCTTATAAACTTGTTTGCTTTACTCCTAGTAAAGTTCGGGCGTGGGGGACAAAGTAATAAGAATGTTGAACACTGAAGAACCTCCTTCCAAAGACCACATTTCTCCCATGGTTGCAGCAGCCCAAAACAAACAATTCGAGTGTTAAAATTTGGAAGTGTGCGTGCGCGTTTGCCCTTTGTGTTCCTCCGGGCGGTTTCGCTGCACTTCGGGATGCTTGCGGCCTCTGGCCTCGGGGTTCAGTAGGGGGTTACCGACTGTCTCCTCCCCTCAGCATCCCACCGCCTTCCCCACCTACCCTCAGTCCACAGAGGCGGTGCGGTGTAAGTTTGTCACCGTGCACCCCGCACCCCTCCCGGAGTTCTCTCAGAAAATAAAATAATTTCAAGCCCTCTCCTTTTCTCCCTCCAAGAGCGGCTCTTTGCAAGCAGCAGTCCCTTCCACCCCGCTGCACTTCAAGTTCTGCCCCCTTTATTTACAGAGAATTAAGGAGTGGGTGATTAGGACTTCCTGGCCGACAGAAGGAGCCCTGATCCCAGCTCAAGCTGCATTTACTGCCTCCCAGACCCTCGGTAGGAAACAGCAGAGAAATCAAAACAAAACAAAAAAACAAAGTTGCTTCTCATCAGGAGGAAACTTTCCCCTTCGTCAAGGCCTCTGTTAGGGGGCCTGGAAGGACCAGCTCTGCGCCCTTCGGCCAGGAGTCCTGCCCTTGGGCAGAAGGCCCTGGCAGGATTCTGAGGACTCGGTCACTCCGGGGCTGTGGGGTCCGGAGTGGCGGGGCCCTGGGGGGTGGAGGAGGCCAAATCTTCCCGGGACTTTAAGCAGGCAGAAGAGCAGCCCCCCTTCACTGTCCTTTCCTAAGGCAAGTGGCTTTCCCCCCAAGCAGACATAACTCCCCACTTAATCGTCCACACCCTAACCCAACAGAGACAAATACACACGCACTCACACTCACACACAGTAAGCTGGGTCCGGGAAGGTCGGTTTACCCATAGATCGCGTCCTTGTCCCGCTTCAAGGCGTCGTTGACAGCGGATCCCATGCTGGCCGGCATGACATTGGGGTGCGGGGCGTGTGCGCCGTAGTGCTGCGTGGCGTGGAGCGGCGGCCCGTGGTTCAGGTGGTGAACCGGGGGGATCGGCCGCGGCGCGTGAGGGTCTCCGTACATGGAAGCCGGCACCCCTACTCCGTCCATCCCGCCGTAATGGGGCAGCTCATCGTACTGTCAGAACCCGGCAGGACGGAAGGTGGTGGGCAGGAGGTGAGAGAGAGCCGGGGAGAGCAGAAAGGGGAAGAGAGAAAGTAGCCGGCAGCGGGGGAAAGGGAGAATGAGGAGAGAAGTGGGAAAGGATCAGATGAGAAAGAGAGAGGGAGTCCGAGGGAAAGGAAAATAGAGCGGAGGAGAAGAGGGCCGGAGGGGGAGAGAGAGAGAGAGAAAGAGAGGGAGAGAGACAGGGAGAGAGAAAAGGAAAGAGTATGAGAGAGGGAGAGAATACGGTGCAAGAAAAAAAGGAGGAAGGAGAAGGGAAAATAAAAATAAAAGCGAAGTCAGAAAGGAGAAAAGTACCGAGCACGAGTTGAACACACAGAAACCAAACCAGCGAAAACCACGGAGTTTAAAGTTGTGGGGGGGAAATGTTTTTAAATTTTAAAATGAAAAAGTATGAACGAGGAGCAGCTTAGAGAAGGGAGAGGGCGGGGAGCTTAGGCCGGGGACCGAGGGGGTTCCGGGAGGCCCCGCTCCGGCGGGAGGCAGCAGAACCGCGGCGAGCCAACCAACGGAGAAGTGGAGTTAGTGTGCGGAGGAAGCCCCGATCCCACCCCTAACCCCCCTTCGCCTCCTCCAGAGGATCCAATAAATCAAAAGGCGAAATGAAACAAAATAAAGAAGAAAAAAAGCTAATAATCAGGACGAGATCGCCGAGGACGGGGAAAGGCTGGGACCAGTGCCTCCCGGGGGGCAGGGAGCGGAGGGTGGGGGAGGAATAACGTGAAAGTTACCAGAAACATTATTTAGCAGCGGATTCCCTGCGTCCTCGTCAATTTCAGAGACAAAACAAGCAGCCCAGGCTAGTCTAGGCGGCGGCGCAGCGGCTGCGGCAACGCGGCCCCAGCAGCGGCCCCGGCGGCGGCGGCGGCGGCGGCGGCTCCTACGCAGCCGGTGCCCGCCCCGAGCCGCGGGAGCAGCGGCGGCAGCGGCGCAGCAGCGGCAGCGGCGGCAGCAGGAGAACCAGGGGAATCGCGCTGCTGGGGTAAAAGCTGGAGCGAGGCGAAAGCGTGTAACAATTGCACACTCACACACACACACACACACAGCACTCACACGCACTCGCCGCCCGCCCGCTCGCACAGCGCTGGAACACGCGCGCCCTGACACGCACACACGCACGCACACACACTCGCACACACGCAGAGGCACGGGGGGGAAAGAAGCCGATGAATAATTTTGCTGCTTTTTAAAAAAATACCGGCCGCCATCATCAAGCAACCACCAGCAGCAGCAGCGTTGAAGGGAGAGGAGGCTTCGGGACAGGCCCCTCTTAGGAGAGGATTTATATCTAGGTAAGTGTTGGAGATTTAAACCTACCCTTTGCGCCATCAGTCTGCGCTCCAATAAACTCCTGGATGTGTCGTATATTTAATATCCCAGTCCGGATAAGAAAGTGATCTAGGCTGAAGAGTCCTTTTTTTTTTTCCAGACCAAGGAGACTTCTCCCACTTCTCCAATATGTTATTTTTAGGGGAAAAAAAGCCCAGGCAAGACAACGAAGAGTTTTTTTTTTCTTGTGATATTTCTTCTTTTTCTCTTTTTTCCTCTTCTTCCTCCTCCTCCTGATCTTCCTCCTCCTCCTCCACCTCCTCCTCCTCCCCCCTCCCCTCCTCCTCCTCTTCGGTCCTCCTTTCCCCCTCTTTCTCTTTTCTTCCCCTCAGTTGGAAAAAAAAAAAAGAAAGAAAGAAAAGGAAGAAGAAAAAGAAGAAAAAAAAAATTGTCAAGCCCCCGAACTGAAGGTTACGAGCGGCCCGTCAGCAGCCCACATGTAACCGAACTGTCGTGTTTCATGGCTTTTTGCCACTCCAGCTGTCAATCAAAGCCCGGAATGTCAAGGTAGTGAATGAATGATGGTTGATGATGATGAAGAGGAGGAATCTTTCAGACCGTTTTTTTTTTCTCTTCCAGCAAAACTCCGCGAGGGGTTTCTGCTTCTTGATTTTTTTCCTCCCCCTCCCCCCCTCTTTTGGCTTTGCCCCCGCGGTATCTATAATATGATCCTCTCTCGTTAAAGTATTTTTCAAAGAAAGCAGGGGGTAAAAATCAAGAAAAAAATAAATAGTTTGCAAAAATTGGACTTCCTCCCCCCCTTTCCTGGTAGGTATTTTGTCTCTCCCTCTCTCGCTCGCTCGCTCGCTCTCACTCGCGCTCGCTCTCTCGCGCTCTCTTTCTCTCTCTCTGGGAGATGAGTGAGTGTCAGTAGGTGTTGGCAGGTTGGCTGCTGCCTGGCTTATAGAAGAGCCTCAGTTTGGCGGCGAGGGTCGGCGGCGGGAGAACGAAATGACGGAACCCGGAAGTCGTGGTGGCCATAGCCCGTCGTACGGCGGAGACACATCCCGGGAGTGGGGAGCGGGAGCGAGGAGGAGCGCGCCGCGCCGAGCCTCTGATATGCAGCGAGTGCGATCGGACTGCCCCGGCTGGGGAGGGGAGTGGGGGAGGGGGGCGGGGAGCGGGAGGGGGAGGGGAGGCTGGAGCCGAGCGGACCCCAGCAAATCAGGGAGCCTTCTCCTCCGCGGGGACGGTAGGGGGAGGAAGAGGAGTGTGTGTATGTGTGTGTGTGTGTGTGTGTGTGCGCGCGCGCGCGCGCGCGCGCGCGCACGGGGAGAGGGAGAGAGAGAGAGAGAGAGAGGGAGAGAGAGAATGAAGAGGACAGGGAGAGCACAGAGAGGAAAACTGCAGAAAACCACAGGGAAAGTACGGTACAGCCTCCGATCTTTTATTTATTTATTATTTTAAAAAAAACTTACTTCTAGTTCATTTTCCCATCACTTGGGGCTCCTGCCTAACTGAGTCGCGGCGGGGACGTTTGGCATGGCGCTCTTGCTTTTGTTCCTTTTAATTCCTCGGCCCCCCACTCCTTTGCCTGCCGATGACCACCCCCCGAAGGCTTGCTGTTATCACCCCCCGGCAGCAGCCTCCGCTCCACAGAGGGTACCACCGCCGGGCTAGACTTTTTTTTTTTTTTTTTAATGTGGCACTTTTTTCCCTGTGCAGATCCAGGACCCTTGTCAATACTCATTTTTTTTTTCTCCAGGACAAGAAGAGACCAGTTTAACTCTGGGCGCTCTCCCCGCAGGCTGTGCGGACAAGGGCCACCCGGGAGAGTCTTAGGAGGGCCGCGACGGAGGAGGGAGGAAGGGAGTGGAAAGGGAGTCGTTCGGAAGGAGGAAGGGAGTCGGAAGGGTGTCGTTCGGACGTCTGATGCCCGATGTCGCCAACGGTGTGTGCTTGTGTACGTGCGTGTGAGAGAGAGACTGGTGTGCGTCTCCGAAAGTGGGTTTCACTTAGAGCTGGGAAGCCTGGGGGGAGTGAAGGCGGGGGAGGAGGGGGCAGTGGGAGGGAGCGAGGGAGAGAGAAAGAGAGAAGATGCCGTGGGAGGAGGAGTGGCCGGCGCTCCCTACCCAGCTTTGTTGTGGTCGCCCAGGGCGCAGCGGCCTCCGCGCGGTAACGCCTGCTAATGGCTCTGTTAATTACACCGGGGCGAATTCGCTTGTTCGGGAAGATGGGGTTGACTCCGAAAGAACTTTTCCAGAAAGAAAAAGGAGAGTGGGGGAAGGAAGGTAACTACCCCACACAGTTTGTGGACATTAGTTCTGGCCGGTATCTCGCCCAATCCCTGGCCCGAGCCATACCGGGCCTTACCTCTCCGCGCGGCTAGTTTCCCCGCGGCCGTGCGTCAATCAAGCCGAGCCCGGAGCTGGGGGGCGGGGCCACGGTCACTCCGCGCGCGCCGTGTGGCCGCCCTCGCCGCCCCCAGACTCTTGGCTTCCTGGCCAGGCGCTCCGAGGGTGCGTTCTCCCCAATTCTTCGCTCTCGTCCTCTTTCATGGTCCCCTGCCCAGAGAATCGAAAACAGATTGTTCCTCAACAGCTGCCTCCCTCCTCAACTTTGAACCCATTCTGGAAAGTAGAAAGTAGCTTGTCTTCCGCGCGA
>PVIY010016748.1:0-50915 GCA_004026745.1 Myrmecophaga tridactyla | reverse complement strand
GAGAAACCCTCAACTTCATCGGCCTTCTTGAACCAAGGTATCTTTTCCTGGATGCCTTTGATTGGACATTTCTATAGACTTGTTTTAATTGGGACATTTTCTCGGCCTTAAAACTGTAAACTAGAAACTTATTAAATTCCCCTTTAAAAGCCATTCCATTTCTGGTATATTGCATTCTGGCAGCTAGCAAACTAGAACATGAGTCAACAAATATTTGCAACATTTATTGTGTGCTAGGAATTATGCAAAGATCTGAAAATGACAAGTTTAAAAGTTATATGGTTTGAAGAACTCATAACAAGTATAATTCCTTAAATAATTTTAACTCCCTTGCAAATATTCCATTTTGAAACATCTGACAAATTAAAGGCAGTCACAGTACTGTTTAAATAACATTTCTGAACTTGCTAGTAGCACTAAGTGGGCTACTTTTCACATTTAAAGAAAGTGGGGAGAAGACATTGGGGAAAAAAACATTAAATTATTTAAAATAAAAAATTTATATTTCATGTGCTTTTTTTTAAAAAACAGGTGCATTAAAATTCATCTTAATTCTTCTTATCTCACTCAAAATGATTTGTTTCATGTGTTCAGTGAAGTACTCTTCTGATGAGGTGTTTAACTGCTAAGATGAGAGTGCAGCAGTAGCTGAGCCCCCTCTGACTTCTCTCAGGAGCTGGTTGGGTGGTGGCAGGTGAGGGGAGACAGGACATGCGTGCATGATCAATAACGGATAGAAAAGGGGCAGCACCTTCCTTTAATCCTTTCCAAGAAGTAAGAGAGACCAGTGAGTCATGTGCTAGGCAAGTCCCTGCATACACTGGGTGATCATATAGCTAAGTTTTCCCTGAATAGACTCGGTTTATACCTGTTGTCCAAACTCAAATATTAACAGTGTTCCATTTTAGTCTCAAAAGTGTCCTTATTTGGACAAAAAATTGCATGGTCACTCTGTTGATATAGGGGTATTTTATGTTAAATAATAAGAATAGATAAATTTTTACATTCATTCAGTTCATTATATAAAGACTTTGAATAGCTTTTTGAAGATACAATTCCTAAATCAAAACAGAAAATGTCTAATGATTAAGTATCTTGCTAGGTTCTACCAGTCTCATTGAATAGGAAACAGAAAAAAAGCCATGAAAATGCAAGCCCAATAAAACATCAGTGCAAATCTTTATCTTAATGCAATCCACAGTTACAAACCAGATCAGGCTGGATGTTGCACAGGAAAGTAAAAGTAAATCATGGGTTCTATTCACTAAACCATGCATTCTGGCCACAGCAAAAAATATTTGAGAAACACTTCCATTTAATCACTGTCAGAGAAATAATGATTCTTGTTGACAATGATACCACAATGGAATTAACACTTTAATTTTTGTAATCAGAGGAGCAGATATCAAGATTGACAACTAATTCCAGGCTCTACAGGCTTAAGGCCAAATCTTTAACTTAAACTCCTCATGGTTTTATTTAAATTTAGAACCCAATATAAAGCCTCTTTTTCAGCCAGAACTCCATATAGGCAACTCTCAAGTGCTCTTTTATTTGTTGGCTTTTACTGGCTATGCAGCATAAGGAACTACTTGAAAGCCTCAGTGGCCTAAAACAACAATGGTTTATTTCTGGGTAAAGTTGCATGTGAATTATGGCTTGTTTGAGGCTCTACTCCAGACCTGTGATCAGGTATGTGATGTATCTGTTCTTTTCAGAGGAGAAGGGCCAAGCTCAAACTGAATTACACATCCACACTCGAGACTTTTGTTCAGGTGGGGTGCATGTCACATCTGCTCATATTCCAATTGCCTAAATAAGTCACACTGTCAAGCCTTACATTGGTGGGGCAGAGAAGTGTAATCCTGCCCTGGGAGTAAGGGACAGGGATAGTTGCCAGCAATCTTACCAGAGAGCATGGCCACACTCAATCATTATTGCAGTACCTTTTTTTTCATGGGCAGGCACCACGAATCGAACCCTCGAGGATTCTGCCACTGAGCCACTGTTTGCACTGCCCTATTTCAGTACTTTTATATGTGATTCTGGGACCCTGGAATGGTGTCCCTAATCCTTTTATTGCTGAATTCTCCCATCTTCCAAAGTTAAACTCAAATGAAATGACTCAAGTTCTCACTTAATGATTTCTGCCCCCCATGCTATTATTGTGCCTGTTCTCCTGTGCATGTATTTACCAGTGATTTTGACTCAAAACTATGGCTTACTTCATAATATATGTATTTCATGTTTTTTTCTGATTTGCCTGAAGGAAAAGGACCATAATTTCTGGTTAATATATGTACCGTGCAAACTAAAATACCATAAAACACTTGTTGAATGAAACAGTCACTAATGTTTTGACCACTTTCATTTGCAGGTTCTGTGTGTAAAGATCATGTATCAAAGCACATTTATATGGGGCGGGCCACAGTGGCTCAGCAGGCAGAGTTCTCGCCTGCCATGCTGGAGACCTGGGTTTGATTCCCGGTGCCTGCCCATATAAAATAAATAAATAAATAGATAAAAGGCAAGGTTAAACAGGATTAAAAAAATAATAAATAAATAAATAAATAAATAAAAAGCACATTTGTATGACTATTTCACTACTGATGTCATTCATGTAGTCAACATTTATTTACGCATGTAACTGTTGCATGGACAATCTCACATATGCAGATGTTGTTGCTGAGTAACAATATATCCCATGGGTGTTGAGAGATTTGCAATTTGACTTAAAATAAAAATCATAGGTGATGGTGGAGTTATACAGGAAAGTAAGGTTTAACAAATAAATATGATTGCTGAATCATTAAATTGATATTTCTTATAGTTTCCAATATCCCAGAGCAGCTAGAAGTAAAAACCTAAAATTGTGGAATTGTAACCCATACCAAACTCTGAAATTTGTTCTGCAACTAATTGTTGTGCTGTGCTTTGAAATTTATTGCCTCTTTGTATATATGTTATTTTTCACAAGAAAAAAAAGAATCGATTGTGATGATAAAAAATATATATATTTATTCGTTCTAGCCTCCTACATTCTAGAGCAGCTAGAAGGAAAAATCTGAGAGGATAGTATGGTAGCCCATGACAAACTCTGGGATCTATTCTGTAACTACTTGTTGAAGAGTATGTTGAAACTATTGCTTTTTTTCTTTCTTTGCTTTGTATATATGTTGTATTACACAATAAAAAAAGTTGAAAAATTGCTTTTTTTCTTTCTTTGCTTTGTATATATGTTGTATTACACAATAAAAAAAGTTGAAAAATATCATAGAATTTGGAGGCTTGGTAACTGAATATGTGTATGCCTTTGGTAAAGTAAGATGCTCTCTGACTTTAATTTGCTTATGCAGGAAATGTGAGTAATCTTTCCCTGAAAGGGAATATATGGTAAAATGATTAGAAGAATATCTGCCACACAACAGGTGCTCAAAAAATAGTAGCTCTCATTATTTATAATATTGGTAGTGATTTTTATGTTTCTTTGCTCATTCTCCACTTATTCTTTTGTAAATGCTAATTCAGGCTAGTTTCAGCCTTCAGCTATGAAATTGAATCAGCTAATTCTCCACCAAATAAATTTTGTGATCCCAGCCTCATGAGTCAGGGCTCAAATCAACTGAGAAGTGTGTTGCTTACAGAAAAGTCTGGAAGTCATTTGTAAAAATGGTCCAAGAACATAAGTATAAGGATAAGTAATAGTAGCTAGGGTAAGGGGAGGAATTCACAGAAATGCGTGTGCAGAAAAACATGAAATTTATCATCAAAACTTTAAAATTAAATATTTCACTTCTTTTGAAAGATGTAACATAAATCATTCATCTTCGTGGGGAGTTTAATGGTGCCACCAAAGGAAGAAATATTTACTACCCAATGTCTTCACTGGAGCGAATTCTCCATGGAATCAAAAATGACAAATCAAGAAATAATTATGGATAATATATGAGAACAAAGGGCATATTTAACATACTCCTGGAGCTGTGTGCTTCAGTTATGGGTGTCCACAGGTATCAGTCCCTTCCTTTGGAAGGCATACAGTGCCTTAAACTGACATTAGAACATGTTGAAGCCACAAATGGCAATTTACAATGGCAAACATGCTTATATCCATAAGCCCATATGGAATTTGCCTCACATTGAGGGTATGAATTACCATGATGCAAATGTATGTATGTGTGGTACGTGTGTGAGGGGGATAAATGAACTGGCCAGCATTATTATCACCATAAAATTATTCTTCTTCTCTAACCTTGCCTTATCCCTGCATTTCTTCTACTTTGCCTTCCCTGGTAATGGAGGAAAAATCTGACCATACGTCAATAATGACTTTTTGCATGTGTATTTGTGCTTATGTGTGTGATGGTATTCACAGGCTGTTATTAGAGATTCTTGGATAAAAATTATTTTATGAGTCTTGAGACTCAGTCATCATGTTATAATAACATATTGTTCTCACAGGAACAGAAGTTATTAATAAGCTATGCCCAATATTCTAAAGCAACTAGTGCCAGGAATTTTTTTGCTCCTTCGAGGTTAAGAGAAAAGTTGCATCTGCAAAACATTTACTTGAAGTCTTTTTCCCTTTAGAAATAATCTTACTTGCTTTTTATGTTTTATAAAAGACCAGGAAGAAATCTGTCCCTTCCTGTCTCTAAGTTTGTAAAATAAATGTGATTTAATATCACCATGATCTCATAATTTCTGCCTCGAGCAAAGAAGTTCAAAGGTAGATGACTTTCCTAAAAGGTTTCAAGGCTTAATTATTGCTCACATCCTCATCAACAATAAGCTATTATGGCCTCAGCAATGACTTTAGACAAAGTACCATGGACAGAAATACACATAAAATATTGAACAAGTTTAATCTGTACATTCTTCAATGTATAAGACATTTGTATCAAATCAAATAGACTAAGGTGCCAAAAAAACACCCAGAATCCTTCCTCTAAGTAAATATTTTTATAATATCTAATGCTGCTGAATGTGATAAGATTTGAGAGAATAGGTATCTGAAAGCATTTTAATCATTTATATTTCTTACAGGACTTATCAAGTTCAGTAGAGCATTTCCATGGCAGAATTTTTGCTCTTCATTTCATTATCAGAAAGACACATTAATACCAAATTCACTTGAGGTCATCAATTCTGAGAGTATTAACAACAACAACAACAAAAAAAGATAAAAGACATAATAGATTTATAAAATAGTTTTAGTTGAAGGACTCACTACCCTTTAGTGAATGAAACTGCTCCCCAGATGCTTGATTTTATTTATGTAGGCATATTTATGAGATTTTCTAGGTAATAAACACAGAAATTAAAAAAAAAAAAAAAACAGAGGTACAAGTCATATTAGAGAAACTGGGAGGAGCCCAATTTCTCTAACCCAATGGTAGGTATGAGATGGTTGGTTTGCCATAATTCTGCTGAAGACATATGTAAGAAAAATCTATGTATTTTTCTTTTGACATTTTCTCAAGTATTCAGTTGATATTAAGTATCTAAAGATTGTTGATAGAATTAGTTTCTCATGTGAAACTAGCATCGTTTCTCATTTTCAAAACACTATGGGGCGGGCCACGGTAGCTCAGCACTCAAACCCAAATTCCTGTCTTGAGTTTTCTTTATTTAATATCTTCATTCTTTGTTCAGTGCTACTAGACTTAACACATTGGAGTTTCATACTACTTAAGCCTGCTCAACAAATACTAAGGTATTATTAAATTTTATTGCTCACCACCCCCCATTTGGCAGTGAGGTTAGTAGTCTCCTATTCTCTGTGGTTGAAATGTATCCATTTATCCCTTCTGTAGGAAGCTTATATTCACATAAAATTTCGAAGTCAAATTATGAAACACTAAAACCAAATGATAAGCTTAATATCTAAGTATCATAATAAATTGAGGACAAATGTAGTAATAAGTGTCCAATTATTTAGAATAATGAAAGAAATTCATCCTAAATATCCAAGAAAATTCTAGGTAAGTTTCCACCATCAATATTAAGCCTACCTTTCCATCAATTTTATGCGTTCACTAGAATAATTTTCTTTACTAAAATGATTTCCATTAGCATTTTTCTAATCAAACTAGCATTCCATTTCAAATCCTTTATCTCTCTGAATGTATATATGATTATAAAGGCAAATATTTTCATTTACCATTCATTCATTCATCATGTATTTATTTAATGCCTATGTATAATAAGTATATTAAGCATACTACGTTCCTGTTGCTGCTGTAACCAATTACCACAAACTTAATGACTTAAAACAGCAAAAATTTATTATTTTACAGTTCTAAAGGCCAGAAATCCAAAATGCATCTTAAGGAGCAAAAACAAAGGTCTCAGTAGATCAAAAGAATCTGTTCATTGATTTTTCCAGTTTTATTGGCTGCTGGCATTTTTGGCTTCTCAACAGATCACTTCAGTCTCCACTTCATTGTCTCATCATCTTCTCCTTTACTCTAGTCAACCCCCCTCAGCCTCCTTATAAGAATACCTGTGAATACATTCAGGGCCATTGAGAGAACCCAGAGTAATATCCCCATCTTTAGATCCTTAATTATATCCATAAAGTCCCTTTTGCTATATAAGGTATTGTATTTGCAGATTACGGGGATTTAAAACATGAATATCTTTGGGTGGGGATTATTATATCCACCACACCAAGTGTCATTCTATTGCTTACAAACAGCTAAGAACACCCAGATGAAAAAGATGCCAAGAGCAGGAGAAGCTAGGAGAAAGAGTCAGCCAGAATCAGTAATCAGAACCCTGAAAGAGAAAGAGACCTAAATCCTGGACAAGGAAAAAGAGTCAGAAGTTCATGCAGAAGGAACCAGAAGCAAGAAGATCTTAAAAGAGAAGAAATTACTGTATCAGGCATCCAACCTTCTCATTCCTTTCCTGCGAGGACAGATGTAAATTCTAGGAACAACAGAGGCAAATATTGGGTCAACACAGCTGCAACAGAGTGCAAGGTGAGAAATTTTAAAAACCGTATTGATTCATGCATGGATAAGCTTCTAGAGTATCAGAGATCTACCCACCTTCCTTTCGATGGTTCTTCAAATTTACTACCTTTCTTTTTGTCTCAGTGATAATCAGTTTAGTTCTCTGTATAAGGCTCCACAAGTACAGCTCACCTGATTTAGTGATTTAATAACCTCTAAACAAGAAAATGTATAACTTGGTAAAAATGTATAATCCCCCTTTCCCATCTGTACAATCTCTCTGATTCTCTTTGAAGAGTTTTTGAGCTTTACACTAAATCTGGCAAATTCCTATTTGAACATGAATTCTTAGTATTTTATGAGTGTTCCATCTTGGCCTCCATTTGTGAATACAGATAGACTATACTGCTTCTCAGAACAGCTACTCATTCTCTTTCTGTGAGTAGTAACATCTGTCCAGTGATGAGAGTACAATCGTTATGTGTCAGTCATAAGAAACTTCAAACTGATGGAAAATCTGTTTACTCAAAATAGTCATTTTGCGTCTTTCTCCCAAATCCCAAAGTACATACCTAAAATGGTTTTGCAGATATTGACATTCTCCTGCCATATAAGTTAAGCTTGGAGAATTGAGAACATCATCTTATCCATTACATGTTCTTTCATAGCATAATTTTGTGACTCTGTCAGGATTAGCCAATAGAGAGATAGTCATTGTTCAAGTTAATAGATATTTCCAATAATTCGCCATGGCTATTGATTTTCACCAAGTACCATAACAGCTGAATTACTTCTACACTTTTGGGGAGAGTGTGAGTATTTGGGGTCCACATAGAACAAGGTTACTGGCAAGTTCCGACAGCAGGAAAATCGTATGCATGTGTGTATGTGCGTTTATAAAACACAAGTCTGGAGGAGCTCATTTCTCTCATAAAAGAAATTGATTTCAAGTAAAAAATATAAAGTATTTCAAAAGGAAAATTCTAAACAACCTCATGAAAGTCCCTAAGGTACCACTTTCTTGCTCTCCAGTTTCTCTTTGATTATTTACCCTGAATCAGCACACTGAAAGCACAGGCTAAGTTAAAATTGCTAGGGCACAGTAAAGTTGCAATTTCCATCCCACACTTTTCTTTTTGCCCCGGAACAGTCAGTTGAATAATAATAAAGGTATATAACCTTTCATTTTTTTATGAAAAACAACAGCTGGCAAATTGTTAAACTGTTTGGAAGCTTCTGGCAAAGTAATGTTAGTTTAAGACAATGCTAGCCGACATAAACTTGTCATTAGACAGATTAAGAAGACTAATGGAAATGTAAGGAAAGAAATAAAAAAGGTCATTGCACCGCAGTAGGATTTGCCCTGGGCTTGGGCTGTAGACAATAGATCTGAAATTGCCTCTGACTGATGCCATTAAAGAGGGAAAGAGGAATCCATCTAAATGGATCCACACTAATGCATCGCCCAACCTGTCATTGTGGGGAACTCCAGCACATATAGTTGCAAAGGACTGAATGCAATTATTCCCTATTTTCTCTAGTTGCAATTTGAAACGTCAATCCGCAGAGACTGCAAAACAAACATAGCTTAGAGCATGGTTTTCAATGTATTTTCATCATTTCTCCTTTGTGCTTTCCCCATAAATTATGAAACAAATGGCTTTTTTCATTATATGGGTGCTTTTGTGGCTATATAATACCCAATAACCAGAAAACATTGAAGAATAGCAATAGTGTTTTGATACATACAAAGAAAAGGAATTTATGAGATCTCTTCATGCGTATGATAAGGATACTGCTTTTACATTAAAATACAAACATATCAGAATTTAATGAACCTAAAATCAATCACAGTTTTTAGTTAACCAGGGCGTTTCATATGATAACACTAATTTCTTTGAAAACACAGCGAATATCTGTTTGTTTAATTGCCCAAATAAAATACACATAACCCCTTGGAATACAATAATGCAAAAACTGAAAAAAAAAACCCAAAACCCAATAAACCTAATATCAAAGTGTAAATAATAAACCCCCAAATCTGTGTTTTCAATAAAGAGACTTAAATTGCTATTGTTCAGTGGTCACTTAACTAAATGCCCATTCAAAGATGGTTTTCTACTATCATTCAAAACAGTTTCTGTCTCTCTCCTCCTCTTCCCCCTCCTCCTCTTCCTCTTCCTCCTCTCCCTCCTCCTCCCCCTCCTCCTTCTCTATCTCTTTCTCTCTTTTCCAGTTTCTCATAATTATGTTTAGGGTGTGTACATTTTCCCCAAACTCTTCCTGATTTAAATGTATTTAATTCTGAATTTATGCTAAGCCAGTTCAAGATTTTCTCCATTCCGCCTACCTTTTTCCCTTCTCTGTGTAGTTGATGTATGATTTGGAGGGCATTCCATCACCTTTATTTTGGGAAGGGAGATCCAATCCATTCTTGCTGCCCTCTCCTCTGATGCATCTCATCCCATCTGTGCCTCTTCCTGATAAGCCAGCAATAATGATAGATATTCCCAGTCCTGCCCTGTTCTACAGCGTCTACTGGAACTAGCCAGCCTCTTCATCTTCCTCTAAGCACTTGCAGTCTACCATTCCTCTCAGTACTTCTCCATTACTTCCGTGAGGTTTGGGAATTCAGAACTCTCTCCTGCACCATGCTAAGATCTAAAAAGTTGTTGAGGCTATACTTGGACCCCTATTGAAGCTTCTCCCTCAGCTGCTCCACCTCTCCAGAGCTGTGTTGGATTCATGGCTTCTTTGAGAGAAATTACCTCTCTCTCAGTTTCATCTTGGTAAGCAAAGCAGATGCCCTCTCTGTTCTAGATTCTGCAAAACTTTGTGGGTTTTCTGTCACTTCTTCATCACCAAGGGTTTAGACCTAGTACTTATACTCTCAAATTCTCTGAATCCCAATTTCTTATTGGGTAGTTGTATTAATCTTTTTTAGAGGAAAAATTAATCATAAATTATCATGTTCTTCCCCATTTTGCAGAAGGCTGTGTAACTCAATTCCCTTAATTATAAAGATATTGATTTTTGAAGTAGAGCCCAGGAAAATCACTTTGCACACTCAATTGATGCAATTGAAAGACTATATTATAGCCAGAAATTTACAATACATATATATGCACAATTTAAGGGGAACACATGATACATTCAAAATTAAATAAGTATTCACCCATACGCATATGGGTAACTCTAGTCACCTGAATTATAGAAATATGTTTATATTAACAATCAAACAGTACAGGAGATTCTAAAATAAAATTAATAATCTCTCAATCTTCACCAAAAAGCACTCTTTCCCAAATGACCGATTGTGTACAATTTTTATATTATTTTCCATATTTTCCACCATTATAAAAACACATAAAACATATATATGTATTTTTGTAAGATACACATTACAAAATACATATTATCCAATATATCATTAGACTTCAGTAATAATATGATTTGTTTTTACATTAATGGCATAATATATCCTCTAAGTCAATATACATCCTGCAAAAAGCTGCAGGCTTTAACCCTTTTTTGTAAATGGCAACTTGTTTCCTCCTATGAGCCTGATTCCTCTCTTTCTCTCACACCCACACAGAATGCATCATCAAATCTTTTGGGCTCAACCTTCTGAATGCAAGCAGATTCCATCTGCCTCTCACCACCTCCACCACTATTCATCTAAGTCTAGGCCACCCCTATTAGCAGTGCACCAACATTTCCTCCTGCCTCCATCTTTGCACTCTTCTAGTCTCTTTTCCGCAAAGCAGACTTTGTGATATTTTGAAGTGTCAGCTGTAAATTTTAAAAGTCTGTAAAAGATAGCACCTTTTAAAAAATGGTGCTTATGGATGCATGCTTGCCAGTTAAAAGCATGAGAAACTGATGACTATAAAAGTCAGAAGTCGGTTTTATTTGTGGAATGAGATAGATACATGGCAAGGCTTATAGGGTGGTTGACAAGTCCCACATCTGTTGTATGGGGTGATTTCAAGAGTGTTTCCTTTATGTTAGAAAATTAAGTTTAGCTCTTACACAAGATGGTGCAGGAAAGGGCTGCAGAACAACTTAAACTGGTCTCGCAGGCAGGGAAAGAAAGCATCTCTGACATAAGCCAAAAATTGGTGCCAAATAAGTAGAAACAAGTTTAAGTAAGTTAGGGCAAAGGTCATTGAAATATAAAATGTAAAAAAAACAGGAACCTTCCACCAGAAATTTGAATTAAACTTTTCAGATAGGCTGTAACCTCTGAAGTATCCAATCAATGGGGAAATGGGAAGCAGCCACAGTTAAGCTAAGGGGATAAATACCACTGTGTTCGTTGCTCAGCATGTTGGCCACCATTTTTCATTTGGGCACCTGTCTTGCAAGATTGTAACTAAATTTGTTTATTCTCCACAATCAGGTGAGCATTTATTCTTGAAAGTATGGTGTTCTTTCTAACAATTAGGGGGCTCATCTGGGATCCGAGACTTCAGAGGCAAACCCAAGGAGGAGGAAGGGAAGGTGCCCCCCAACCCCGACTGAGTGGTCAGACGCCCGAATGAAAGGACAGTACCTGAGCCAGACGATAAGTACCCACCCAACAACACTGTCGGATTCCTGGGGAATTGTTCCAACTTCAGACCCTTTAAAATCACATTAAAGAAACAATAGTTGGGAGGGTAAAAGGGGCTTTTGGATTTGGAGTTTGGATTCTATACTCCAGTAACCCTGGCCAAAGAAAAGTCTTACCCAAGGAAGACAGATGAGGGATCTGAGGCCCAATTTAAACATGAGAGATATTATACTGGTCATAATGTTTCAAATTAGGGATAAAACAAGCCCCATCAAATTGGTATGAATGTAACTGAAGGTTTAAAGTCCCAAACTGTACCTTTGATGAAAGGCAAACTCAGCAATCTCACCAAGACAGAGGCGGGACAAAAGAGTTTAGGCAAAGGAGGCTTCATTTCATGGAAAAACAGAGCCACTCAGCATTTCAAGAGAGAGAGAGAGAAATGGATGCCCCGAGGTGTTGGTGGCCTGTGGGGGGGGGGGAGTTGGTTGTTTTTTTCAAAAGCTTAGAGTTAGAGAGTTGGGGGGCAAGGGTTAGGCAGGCCCCTATCAGCTAGTTTTCAGAAATAGGGGACTAAGTTTGGAGTTGGCAGCTCCATTACCAACTTTACCATTGGTAAAGTTTAAAACTTAAACATTGCCTTCTGCATGCATGGTTATAAATGCCAGAGGATGCATAGTAAATAAGTTTACACAAGAATGCATTTGCTGGAGAGTAGAGCTGAGTAAAGGGAGGTTATTGCAAGAGGGCAGCTGATGGAGGGTGAAGGAGATGCAGGGCTGGGGCAATGTGGGGAAGAGAGACTTTCTGAAATATTTGCCAGGGGTAATTTACATCCTGGGGGAAAGGGGTCTTGTCCTCCTGGCCTAACATTGATGCTTGGTAAATAGTAGATGGCAGAGATTTAACAAATCAATGACAATTGAGTGGGAAAAACAAGTACTTGTGTCTAGAACTAATAGGGGGGTTTTACAGTTGAGCCTCTCCTTGCCCCTCCTAGGATGATGTATGATGAGCTACCCAGTTTCAAGGTAGTGGACCATGAACATGGGACGAATTTCACAGACCTAAAGGCAGTGTTATCTGGTGGTGATAACCATCAAGAAAGCAGACAAACATCCAGAAGGGGGCGGCAGCAGAGATGCACTAGCTGTTGGTAGAATATATGGGATGGGGACAGTCCTCATGGAAAAGACCCTCTGGGAAGGTTCAGGGTACAAGTCCTGTCCCCAACACCAATAACACCCTCTCCAGTTAACTCTTCGAAAGCACCTAAGGACACTCAGCTAGAGGTTAGTTCCCCAATACAGAATGATCCCAAAGTTGTCAGGGTGGGCAGGACAGAAAATTTGGAGCAAACCATAGCAATAGAGACAGGATATGGAGATACAAATGCCTGGGTGGAATGGGTCAAATATACAGTCCAGAGTCTAGACAAAAGCAACAGTTATACCCTTTCCAATGGGTATGGAGGAACACGAAAAGGAGCTCAAATGCATGGCACTCCTTTTTCAGAATACTACTCCTGGTGAAAATTACAGTATGCTGTCCTTACTTTTCCCTCCAAATGGGGGCAGAAAAGTCAAGGCCATTCCAGCTTCTCGCCTCGGTCCAGGAAACCACTCTGCCTGTCTCTCTAGATGGGAAGAAGGTCTCCAAGACCTTGGGACTAAGGCCTCCCAAGCATGGGTTGTGACAGAATAGTACTGGCAATTTCTCCAGTTCAACCATACCCCAAGCAGGCCTCTGGTGGTATTGTGGAAAGGGCATCCTCCAACTAGGATTACCTAAGAAGTGGAAGGGAACCTGTGCTCTGGTCCACTTGGCCATTCCATTCACCCTGGCATTTGAAAGGGAGAAGGAAGCTCTAACCTAAGGGAAAAGAAAGAAAAGAAGCTTACCTGTTCCTTTAATGATAGGGATTCCAAGGGAATCCCAGAGGAGTTCAGGCTAGGATTCAAGTAGCTGCAGGATTTGAGTCATCCTTATTCTGGTGGATCACCATCAACACAAATATGGAATGGATTAATCAGCAAGGATTTATCAATTATACATGGATATAGTTAAGGGAATAGCAGAACAGTTGGATCTAACTAGCCGAATGACATGGGAGAATAGGATGGCCTTAGACGTGATATTAGCTGAAAAGGGAGGCATTTTTATTGTAGTCAGAGGTAGTTGTACATTTATCCCTAATAATACAGCCCCAGATGGCACTATCACCAAACCTTTGCAAGGCTTGATGGCTTTATCTGTGGAATTGGTGAAAAATTCAAGCATTGATAATCCCCTCATGAGATGGTTTTAGGAAATGGAAAGGAGTGGCACTGTCCATGCTAACTTCTTCAATCATCGTAGCTGGGATGCTCACAGCTCTTGGGTGCTGCATTATCCCATGTGCCTGAGAGTTAGTTCAGAGACTCATTGAGGCTGCCTTAACCAAGCAAATACCTATTCAGTACAAGCAAAACAATTTGTATCCCCTTAAAAAGGAAGATCCCTATTATGAGGAGTGTGAAAAGGCTCCTATCAAGTTTGAAGAAAGACTAAAACGTGAAAACTAAAAAGTGTTCAAAAAGAAAGATGGGGGATTTGTAAGAAAATTAAGTTTAGGTTTCACACAAGATGGTGCAGGAAAGGGCTGCAGAACAAGTCAAATCGGTCTTGCAGGTAGGGGAGGAGAGAGCCTCTGATGTAAGCCTAGAATTGGTGCCAAATAGGTAGAAACAAGTTTAAATAAGTAACAGCCAGGGTCATTGAACTATAAAGCATAATCAAAAGTGGGAACCTTCCACCAGAAATTCGAATTAGTTAGACTATCTGGATAGGCTGTAACCTCTGGAGTAGCCAATCAGCAGAGAAACAGGGGAGGGACCCACGGGTTAAACTTAGGAGATAAGTATCACTGTGCTTAGTTACTCAGAATGCTGGCCACCATTTTTTGGTTGGCCACCTGTTCCGCAAGATCATGAATAGATTCTTTTATTCTCTACAATTGGGTGAATGTTTATTCTCTTTCAAGTGTGGGATTCTTTCTAACATTTTATATTCCCATTAAAGTAATATTTGTTTTGTGAGATTTTGAATTTTGGATTTAATTTTATAATAAAAAGAAAGATGGATAGAAAGAAGAGATTAGGGAAAGAGATGCACCCATTTGTTAGGTTGTATCATTCATTTACTCAAAACTTTCCAAAGATTTCCATCTCATCCAGAATAAAACCCCAAATCTTTTCCATGACACACACATAGATACCTAATCTGGCTCCATGCTACCATTTCTAATCACACCTCTTGTCTTTTGTGCTGGTTTGAAGCTATAGTGTACCCTAGAAAAGCCATGTCTTTAATCCTCATTCAATATTGCTGGATGGTATCTTTTTTATTGTTACCATGGAGATGTGACCCACCTGATCATAGGTGATACCTTTTCATTAGATGGTTTCCATTTCATGGATGTGTCTCCATCCATTCAAGGTGGGGTTGCTTACTGGAGCTCCTTAAGAAGGAACCATTTTGGAAAAAGCTTACAGCCACCAGAACCAACAGAGCCCACACAGCCAGAGACCTTTGGAGCAGAAGGTAAGTGCCCCCAGGGAAGTCTTTTGAAATGAGGAGAGAATGCTAGTGGATGTTGCCATGTGCCCTCCCAGCTGAGAGACAAACCCCAAACTTCATCGGCCTTTTCTTTGGAGTTAAAGCATCTTTCCCTTGATGCCATAATTTGGACATTTTCATGACCTTAAACCTGTAACCTTGCAACTTAATCAATTCCCCTTTTCAAAGCCTTTCCATTTCTGGTATATTGCATTCTGGCAGCTTTCAAACTAGCACACCTTTCCCATACCCCAGCACTAATGTCCTCCTGACTATGCCTTGAACATATCAAAAACATGCCTTCAAGGACCTGAGACATACTCTTCCTCTGCCTAGAAATCTTTTCCCTCAGATACAAATAGGTTTATTCCTTCACTCCTGTGTTAACTTTCCCAAGAGATCATACCTTGCCATCACATATAAAACAGCATCCTTTATTTCATTAGTCCTAATCCCTCTATTTCTTATTCTACTTCATAGCATTTATCAACACCTGTAATATAATGCATGTCTCTGATAATTTGTTTAGTGTCTACCATTTCCCAACAGAATTAAACTCCATCTGAGATGGTAATCAGTCTGTTTTGGGTCTGGAAACTAATAAAGGCTCAATACATATTCGTCAAATGAACAAATAAATTAGCAAATGGAAAGTATCACATGCTGTATATCATAAAGTAATTGAGCTCTCCCTTATCAAGGGACATTGAGGTTATATCCAATTTGCATTGTTAAAATCAACACAATTATTCGTATCCTTGAACAATTAATCTTAACATTATCCCAAAGTTCACAGGTTGCTTAAGGAGGTAAAAGTCAATGAGATGCAAATATATTTACTAATGAAATGGTCACTTCTAAAAGCAGACCCTTTTAGATTCTTTATCCCCTTCACATTTTGTGCACCATGCATAACTGGCATCTTTCCCTTCTACCGTATCTTTATTATCTGTCTCCTGTCAATTATAGCTTGTTGCACTTGACTCTGTGTTTTGGTATATTATGCAATATTAATACAAATTGATTCTTAACGTGACAACAAATTAAACACAAGGTAGGGAGTTTCTTGCAGAAATATTGGAGAAATGCTAAAACCACAAAATGAATACAGTGGAGCTATGGCAGCGTTAAAGCAGTTAACATGGTCAGAAGAGAAATTGACAAATAGGTTTCCATGATAGATGTTTAAAACAATTATTCTATCATTAAAGCACTAAGAGAGACTTTCGGGTAAATGAATGGGTTTTGCTTAATGATTGTGTCGTAAAACTCTTAATTGGGGAATTCAATATCGTGCTACCATAAAATATCGTCTTGAGCTACGGTTTGTGCTAAGAAATAGGCCTCACAAGCAATAATCGTCAACATTTTATTACATATGATGTACATTTCTCTTCATAATCTTTAGTTTTATTTCTTAAAGAAAATTTCCTAGTAATATGATATTTTACTATGGCCTATGAAATCATGGCTGCATTTAAAATGGAGTCACTTGAAGTGACTTATTATATAGTTATTTCCAGATAACTGGGGTCCTATAGTATGAACCCAGGATGGGGCTTCCAGGGATGTGGGTTCTCATGTGGTCCTCTTGGTGCCCACAGGCAAAGTGAATAACAATGCATGACTGCCCTGACCACTTGACGAGGCATCAGGAATGGTTACGGTAAAGTATAATCACTAATTCATATGATAGGAGCAAGGTATATTTTGATAGTTGTTAATAAATTTCCTACCAAAAATCTACTTAATTACAGTTCATCCACAGTTTATCAGAATATATTTTTCTTCTTCCTTTGCCAAGATCTTATATTATAAACACTTAAATCTTCTGTTAAGGTCATGGACCATGAGAGGTATCTCATTTTGATCTGTATTTCCTCAAACACTAGTGAGGTTGAATATATTTTCATATCTTTTTCATTCCTGTGAATCACTTCTTTAGTCCTTGCTCTTTTTCTTCAAATAGCTTGTTATCATTTCAAGAATTGATTTGTATGTTCTTAATCTTAACCTTTGCCTCACATAGATGATGCAAATAAATCGTACCTGTCTGTCTTTAGTCTTTTAATTTTGGTGATAGTGCTTGTGTTTTCTATTTTATGGAAGATTTAAATTTCTCCATAGTGAAATCTGTCAGCTTTTTCTTTTAAAACTGTGGGTCTTAGATAAAGGTTTCAAAGTATGTACACTCATCTATATAAACACACATATTTCAGAACAAGATTATAAAATCATACCCCCATATTTCTTTCCAAAATCTTAATCATTTTATTTGCTTACTTAGCTCTTAAAATGATCTAAAATCGTGAGTCTATGTGTGTGTGTGTGTACATAGGATGAAATTAATATCTGACCTGTCTTCCCAAAATAATTTCCCATTTTCCCAATACCATTTTCAAAGCAGTATCTCCTTTTTGTTTGACTGAAGATGTCATCTTTATCACAAACTAAATTGCTACACATTGATGGAATGTTTTTTCTGGGATCTTTGTTCCACAATGAACTATTGCTACACCAATATCATGATCTTGTAAGTAGTAGAATGTTATAGTTTATTTTATTTCTAGTAGGGCAAGGCCCATAAAATATTGTTTTTAACTAATAGGTTATTCCTGAGTGTTTTATTTTTCAGTTCTCAACTCCATAACATTCCAATGGGTTTTTCATTGAGTGTCATGAAATGTATGGGTTAAATGTAGATGATTGGCATCTTTACAATATTTTTCTACCTAAAAATATGGTATGCATTTTCATTTATTCAGGTCTTCTGTTACATTTACCTTTTGTAAGTTCAACGGAAATACTTTTAATGTTTTACCATTAGGTATAATGTTTTCTTGTAAAATTTTAGGGAAACTCCATCATTAAGTTAATAAACTTTATTTCTCTTTTTAGTTATAAGGAGCTATGGTGCGTAACTAAGATATTACTTAGGGTTTGTTTTGTTTTAATTAAAAGAAAGGATTTTAAGTCATCTCATTTGTTTATTGACTGTTTTCCCGCTACTCTCCATAAGAATAGGGACCTTATCTTTCATATTTGCAACCCCAGCACCATGGACAGAGCCTTGGGATAATTGGCAAATGAATGACTACTTAAAGAAACCACATTTGGGGATTGGCCCAATGACTGGTAAGCTATCATGAGCATGAGCATCTCCATTGTGGCGGAAAATCTTTGATATTTGCAGACAGATCCACCAAGTTTGAGACTTTTTTCTGCCTATTAATATCACACGTTGTTTGGGGCAAGTTGGTAACCCCTCTGAGTTTCCTCTAATGAAATTAGAGGAGATGGATACATAGAACCATCATAAGAATTAAATGAAATGATATTATACAGGTAACAATACACTGTCAAATACATAATAGATGAGATTAAATACCATTGTCAATTTCTTCCTTTCTCTATATGCTAACAAATATCATTCAAATAACTGCTGGGATGTTATATATGTTGTTTTATATATGTTATCAAAACATATGGACGTGAATGTGCGTTTTTTTTTGTTTGTTTGTTTGTTTTTTTGCATGGGCAGTCACTGGGAATTGAACCCATATCTCTGGCATGGCAGGTGAGAAATTTGCTGCTGAGCCATCATCACACAGCCCAAATTGTATAATATTTTTTTTACATGGGCAGGCACCAAGAATCAAACCCAGCTCTCTAGCAGGGCAGGCAAGAACTCTGCCACTGAACCATGATTGCCTGCCCAAATGTGGGTTTCTGTAGGGAATCAACTTAACTTCTGAATTTTTAAAATAATAGGGCTTTCATATACCTTCAATACCATAAAAATCCTACTTTCAATAAGTATTTTCACAGGTTACCATAACTTAAAATGCCTCAGAATATTTCTACTGATATAAAATATTTATCCTGCTCTCCAAATAATTTATTTAGCTTCTTCTGTGAAATTCTACCCTCAAACAACTATGAGTTGAACCCCTTCACAATCCTTTTACCGACATAAAATTTATAATTGAATCCCTCAGTGTTTATTTAACATCTACTCAGCTAGGCATTGAAGGAAATAAAGTAAGAACAAGACAAGGACACTACTTTGGAAGGAATTCCATATCATGAGTGAAGAAGTGAGAGGAAGATTTAAAGTGACTATATTGAGTGGTTGTATACAATTTTCAGATACTGTGATATTTTTATTGTATCTATTTGATGCCATATACATACATATATATATAGAGAGAGAGAGAGAGAGTTTTATTTTTAAGAAGGAGCCAGCCACTAAACTGATATCTCTTTTAGTCTCCAGTTTCTTAGACTGTAGCCTCTGGGAAAAAAAAAGAGCCAGTTTTTACTTCATCAAAATGTAAAACATTTATGCATCAAAAGACTGCATCATATCAGTACTAAGTCAACCTACAGAATGGGAGAGAATATTTAGAAACAACCTGCCCAATAAGCATTTAGTTTCTAGAATATATGAAGAAATTCTATAACTCAACAACAAAAATACAGACAACCCAATTAAAAAATGGGCTAGAGACTTGAATAGACATCTCTCCAAAGATATACAAATGGCCAGAAAGTGCATGAAAAGATGTTCAGCGTCATTAATCACTAGGGAAATGCAAATCAAAATCATAATTAGAAACCATTCACATACACCAGAATGGCTATTATGAAAAAATGGAAAACTACAAGTGCTGGAAAGGGTGTGGAGAAACCGGAACAATCATTCATTGTTGGTGGGAATGTAAAATTGGCTCAGCTCCTGTGGACAATGGTTTGGCAGATCCTCAGAAAGTTAAGTATAGAATTACCATGAGACCCAACAATCCCCCTTGTAGGCATATACCCAAACTAATTGAAAGCAGAGGCTCAATGATTTTCAAAGCAGCAGCCAAAATATAGAAGCAGCCTGTTTTAGTTTGCAAGTTTCCAGAATGCAATATAAAAGAACTGGAATGGCTTTTAAAAAGGGGGATTTAATAAGTTGCAAGTTCACAGTTTTAAGCCTATAAAAATGTCCAAACTAAGGCATCCATGGATATATACCTTAATTCAAGCAAGGTCAATGGGTCAGGAACACCTTGTTACTTGGGTAGTCACATGCCTGGCATCTGCTGGTGCTTTGCTCATGGGTTCCATTGCTTTCAGCCCCTGTGTGCATGTGGGGGTGCCTTACTTTGCTTTTCTGGGGCTGGCTGGCTTTCATCTCTTCGCTTCCCTTGGCTTTCTCCAGGTTCTGGCTTGCTTAACATTTCATGGTGATGTCTTCTGGGCTCCAAATATCTGTAAACATCCCAGACTCCGTTCGCCAAGTGTCAGCATCTGTGTCAGCTCTGCTCTGAAGTTTCTGTTGGCTCTGTCATTTTTGGCTCTCTCCAAAATGTTTCCTCTCTTAAAGGATTCTAGTAAACTAATCAAGACCCACCTGGAATATGTGGAGTCACATCTCCATCTAATCAAAAGATCTAACCCACAATTGAGTGTGTCACATCTCCATGAAGAATATCTAATCAAATGTTTCCAACCCATGTGTTGAATCAGGATTAAAAGAAATGGCTACCCCAATAAGACTGAATTAAGATTAAAGCATGACTTTTCTGGAGTACAAAAACTTTCAAATCAGCACATAACCCAAGTGTCCATCAATGGTTGAATGGATAAACAAAATGTCATATGTACAAACAATGGAATACTATTCAGCTGTTAAAGAGAATGAAGTCTTGATACATGTGACAACATGGATGAAACTTGAAGACATCATGTTAAGTAAAATAAACCAGACACAAAAGGACAATTATTGTATGATCTAATGAAATCATTAGAATAAGCAAGCGCACAGAGTCAGAATATAGAACAAAGATTACCAGGGGATGGTATAGGTATTGGGAATTGGTCATTGATATTTAAATTATACAGTTTCTATTTAGGATGATGGAAAAATTCTGGTATGGATGGTGGTATGGTAACACAACGTTATGCATGTAATTAACAACACTGAATATCTATTTGAATGTGGTTATAAGGGGGAAATTTTAGGATGTCTATGTTATTAGAATAAATTAAAAAAAAAAAACAACTCCATGGGTCTGTACACACAGTGAACCTAAGGTCAACCATGGACTATTCTTAACAGTACAATTATAATAATATGTTTTCATCAATTGTAACAAATGGGCAACACTAACATAAGGTGTTAAATATAGGGTGGTATATGGGAACCTTTATTTTCTACATGATTTTTCTGAAAACCACAACTTCTCAAATTGAAAAAAAATGTTTTTTTCTTAGTGCATACTCTCCTGGAAATAAACTGAATAGGATCATAGATTTGAAAATTTTAGGGACTTATATATCAGTTGATATTTTGCAGAAGGGAAAGGTTAAATGAAGTCCTATGTTACCTAATTAGCTGGGAGCTAAAGCCAGATTTCTTAAATGCCAAGATAATTAGCTTTTCCTACTAGTATATTTTATATCTATTGAGAAGTCATATTAACATACAGGACTAGATATAAAACTAGAAGTTTCTCTAGTGGGAAAATTTTTTATAACATTAGGTTGTCATTTAACATTTTGAAGTGATAATTTATTTGTAAAGCCTTATTTTCAAGCCAAATCACTTCCCTTATTATAAAGTTTTCCTTCAATTTTGAATGTAAATTCATTCACTCATTTGAGGGACTATCTGATAAAATAACTATTAGGGCTTTTTAATTGTTTATCCCATTCCTAGTTATATCCTAAAACATAACATTTTGAGTAATCTGATTTTGTTAATTGTGCCGTCTCACACCCTATTTTTTCCTAATCATAGGATTTTATTGACCTACCTTTTGTTAACCTTTTAAAAATGTTTGCAAATAATATAGAATTTCCACTTTCTAACCAATCAAAAAAAAAAAAAAGAAATTAGTGGTTCCTCAGAATATTTACTACAAATTCAGTTTTAAAAAGTGAATTCTTAAAAGGACAAAAGCAAATTTTAAATACGCAAGTCAGTTATTTTTCTGGAAATGGGCTTGCTCTATGAAATGAAAGTGATAACCAAATTAAACTAAACATGAGAGTCAAGGAAAGGTATGATCCAATCCAGTCTAGTCTTTGTTCTTTCCTAGAGACCAAATAGATTATAATTTAGCCCTAAAATTTACTCCCTAAGCTTGGGATAAAGCAAATTAATTACAAATAAACTATTTAGGGTTTTGCTTTCTTTTCTATGGGATGGACGTTATCAGAGTTGCCCAGGTTGACTATTAAATTTAGGTTGATACATGTATCAATTTGAATCCTCCAAAACACAGATACCAGGATGGTGTATTGGGGGAAATGCCTGCAAAGGAGAAAGAGGAAGAGAATAGTAGTAGCCAATGATGGCAGGCACCATGCATGTGAAAGGAAAAAGAGTTTGGGGGTTAGGATGAGAAGAACCTTCCATGGTAGAGCAGTTCTAAGAAAATCTTGTAAAAGCTGCCTAACTAGAGGAATCCTGCATTAAGCCAAATGGACTGCAGTGGTACCTCCCACCCTACTCAAGTCAGTTTCTGACTGAGAACAGCCCAGGGAGCCTGGCCTTAATGCAAACACAGTGGAGGATCCTGGAGTTTAGCTGGGGATCTCAGTCAACTCTGTTCCCCACAGCAGCTTGTCCTGCAGGGCATCTGAGAAGCTCATTCCATGGCTGTCCCCATATATGTACACAGCAGCACAGGATGAAACTCAGAAAAAAATCTCACTTGAAAACATTTCTTGCCTTGCCCAGACTTTATCATGCTGAGTTACTTACTTTCTGACTAGAACAACATCCGTGGGAATCTAACCTTAAGGTTTAAGAGTATATCTAGGAGAAAAGGGTATCTGTTTTAGCACATACACTTAGAGTTTGTCTTCCTCATTCCGAGCAGTAAAAAGTCATGTTGGTCTCCTGCTGTCTCTCATCTGACCCTTTTGTTACTTTCTCCAGTTGATCTCTTTGTCTTTCAAATGGTAATGCTTCTAGTCTAGTTTGCTAGCTGCTATAATGCAATATACCAGAAACAGAATGGCTTTTAAAGGGAGGAATTTATTAAGTTGCAAGGTTAATGACAAAATTAAAGCAAGCCTATAGAAATGTCCAATCTAAGGCATCCAGGGAAAGATCCCTTGGTTCAAGAAGCCTGATGACATTCAGGGTTTCTTTCCCAATTGGAAAGGCACTTGGTGAACATGGTGACATTTGCTAGCTTTTTCTCCAGGCTTCTTGTTTCATAAAGCTCCCATGGGAATATTTTCCTTCTTCATTTCCGCAGGTCTCTGGCTGTGGTTCTCAAGGCTCTGCCTAAAATATTTCCTCTTTTAAAGGATTCCAGTAAACGAATCAAGACCCACCTGGAATGGGTGGAGTCACATCTCCATCTAATCAAAGGTTAATAACCACAATTGGGTGTGGCATATCTCCATGAAGAGAATCTAATCAAGTTTCCAACCTACAGTACTGAATAGGTATTAAAAGAAGTGACTGCCCCCACGAGATGGATCAGGATTAAAACATGGCTTTCCCAGGGTGCATAATTCTTTCAAACCTGCACAGCTCCCAAGGGTCAGATCCCAGCCTCCTGCTTTTCTCTGCCTGTCTCTCTCCTCAATGAACTTTTATGATATATGTCATGTGCCCACATAACCAATTCTCAAATGTTTTTCTAGGGCTCTGACCTTAAACTCTAATCCCAACTTCCTCCTAGAAATGCTAACTTAGATATTTCAATACAACTTTAGCCATATTTTTTTTTTAAAAAAAAGCTCATTATTTCTCTCTTCCAATTGGCTCCTCCCTTGGACTTCCTTAATCCTACTAGCTTTTCCTTAAGGAAGCCATGCTTGAAAAGATTGAGTCGTCCTCTTCCTGCATTGTGGATTATCAGGATTTGTCAATCTGTTTTTATGGAAAAAGCCTCTTCAATCCTCCCTTCATTTCTACCCACAGAACCATCATCAATATCCTTATTCTTCCGCACACTGACAGTATTATAATTGTTTTCTGCTGTTAATCTCACCCCCTAAAATGAGAATAGAAGTGTCAGAGTATCAGACCCAGCCAGGGTACCAGAGAGAGTGAAAAAAAGAGTGAAGCCCAGAGACTAGGCAGCGTTTAGGAACCCAAGAGTTACCTCACCTGTTAGGCAGAAGGGAATTTCATTTCTATGCACAGAAAAATATCCTCTTAATGGTGTTATGAATGGCGAGCAATAAAAAAAAAGCAGCTTAAACCTTTTGTGAGAAAGGCATTGCATTTTTTTATTCATAGCAACTTCTACACAAAGAAAAAAATCGCTTCTGCTATTTTTCTGCTATGACTTCAAATAATAGCATGAAATTTTTTAATTCTCTCATCTGTGATCACTTCCGCATATTATAAGGTTTAAGCTGAAATTAAGTGTAAATTTCCAAGAATGAAAGGAGGTGTAATCCTTTTTTCTGTTAAGGGGAACAAAACAAAATTAAAAATCTGTATACCAACGTCCCACAGGGAGCTGCTAAAAATATTGCAACATAGCTTCAGGGTCACACATAGGTGAGAACATGGGAATCTTTCATTTTGGTCTTGGATCAGGTAAAGCAATGATTTTCGTTGTCAGCGACTCGTCATGGGCCTGCAAGGGAGAGAATCAGGGAGTCTGAGAGCTGCAGCCCAAAGTAACAAAGTCCGGGGTCAAATCAAAGAAAAAGAAAGATTACCATTCTAGTTGTTTTCTCTTTCTCTCCTTCCTTCATTGTAAAGACAAGCAGTGTGCAAGGCACACACACCCCTACTTAGCAAAAAGAATGAGCTCAGAATGCCCGCAAGGGACAAATTCATAACCAGGGTGAACAAAGTGGAAACCTTCCATTTGGAATGTACCTGCTATTCCTGTAACATTTTCTCCTGTCCTCATGAGAACTAAGACAGCCTTCTTGGTTCTTTTTTGCATAAAGCATATCTTTAAACTCCAGTTACTTTACATTTACCTGGTCCTTTATGCTAGGAAATATGGGAACTGCAAATGCATGCTCCCAAAGCAATTACCCCGCCTTCATCCTTAGCATGGTACTGACAATGTTTCCTTCCTTCTTCCTTCTAAAATTGTTAGTCAGCATTGGTGCATATGTTGTACATTTAGACTTTAGGTTATAGAAATGCAAATAGTAAAGTGCAGAAAAACAGAATATGGCACACTTTCATGTCTACTGGTATGAAAGCTGCCTGTGCTGATTTGGAACTGTTACGCATCCCAGAAAAGCCATGTTCTTTTAATCCAATCTTACGGGGCAGACTTGCTATGGGTGGGAAGTTTGGATTAAATTGCTTTCATGGAGATATGACTCACCCAATTCAAGTGAGTTTTAATCGCTTACTGGAGTCCTCTATGAAGAGAATAAAAGACAGAAAACAGAGAGAGATCTCAGAGCCAATAAAGAGAACAGAGAGATGACAGACGTGTGGAGACAGAGCATTCCTTGGGAGATGCTAAGCCAAGAGATGAAATCCAGTGCTTGTCCCAGAGAAGCTAAAAGAGGATCCACAGATGTTTTGAGAGAGAAAATGCCCCAGGAGAGCCAGAAGGACCCAAAGGGGTTGAGAGAGCCATTTTGGGAACCAACCTGGGAGAGACATGCCAGTAGACATCACCACATGCCTTCCCATGTGACAGAGAAACCCCAGACACAATTGGCCTTTCTTGAGTGAACATATCCTCTTGCTGAGGCTTCAATTCAAACATTGTCATGGTCTTAGAACTGTGAATTTGTAACATAATAAATCCTATTTGTAAAAGCCAGTCCATTTCTGGTATATTGCATTCTGGCAGCATTAACAAACTGAAACACTGCCCAATTCTAGCTCCCCCAAAGAAAAGAAACATATACCCTTAATTTTTGGTTCTAATTTAGTAACACATTGAAAAGTAAGCACAGGTATGATTGCTCTGTGCCCTTTGTCCTACTACAATACTTTTACATATTTCTGTGACTAGGACCAGGAAACAGATGCACATACATCCAAATGGCACATTTCCACCTATCTGTGCTCATCACTGCAAAATTCAGCTCCACCGCAGAACTTCCCCTAACCACATGACCCATATTTCACATTCCTTTCTGCTCATAAATTCAACCATATGTTTGCTTCCTACATCCTGTTAAATTGCTTTAAAATTGATATTGTGAAGATGCTGTTTTTGTTTTTTTTTTGTAAATATTTCAAGTTCAACCCTACCTTAAGTAGGAAGTTTTAGAAAGATATTTTATTCCTTTTGAGTGACTCCTAGTGTTCAATAAAAAGCTCAATTTACAATAAAGATAATCTTCTTTCAATGACTACATGGAAGGAAAAATGAGCAAAGTATACTTCTCTGATAGAAAACAAGTAGGAATTCTTAATGATAAATACAGCCACTTATCCATAGTTACAATCAAAATGAGGTGAGCACACTCATCATTTCTGGGTAATTTACCTATGAAATAGTATTTTCTTAGGGCTTCTTTCTTTTCTATTATTGTATAAGGCAAAAGTTTTGATTAAAAACTGAATTTCAAAATATCTTTAAATATTTGAAATCTCACATCTGAGACAACAGGGGAAATGAATTAGAAATTAAAATGTGTATGCAAAATTGTTTATTTGTAAATGAAAAATAATAAATGGTCTCCTTTTATTATCGTTGAAACTAAATGCATCACTCGAAGCAGTTGAAAAATATTCAACCAAATTAAACAGGCTGCTCTACTCTAAGCTGTTGTTAATTTTACCTCATTTATATTAATGTAAAGCAAATCATTAAAGCAAAAGAGGAAATGTAGCAGCATTTGTTAGTAAATCCCACCTAATGCTCTGGCAGTGTTATAGACAAACCATGAATTACTCTGTGCTAGACACAGACTCAACCACTTATTGCTTCCTCTTAATATAGGCCTTAATTTTGGCCACTATCAAAAGAATGCTTCATCTTAAAGAGCAATGAAAATATTGATTATAAGCGCCAAGTCTAATTGGCTATTTCAAAATTATATTGTCTAGGTGAAAAATGGTTTGTAGCATTTGTCACTTCTGGACAATTATTCTTATAAGAATAAAGAAGATAAAGCTTCAGATCAATTATCTGTTGGACATCCAAAGTAGTGAGTAGGTGCCTGTTTTATCAACAATCTATTTTCTCCTCAGAAACAGTGTAAAGTTCTTATGCCATACGTGATCACAATTGAAAAGGGATTTATGATGTGAATCATAAATCAATGTTTGTACTCATGCTTCTCAAAGAAAATATATAGTGAAGTCGAAAATATCATTTGTAATACATCTGCTGCACTTTGGGTTTAGAACTATTGCCATGTTTTATTATCAAACTTCGCATGTTAAAATATGCCATTATTTGAGGAAACTTGACTTTGCTTTTTATCTCTCTCATTCTACATAAGGCAGAAATTTTGAGCACTTAATTATTAACCATTTGAATAAGTAAATATTAAAGTTTTTTCTTATACGCACCTTCCTTGTTCTGTACACATACATATGAAAGACAGATCCATCAGGCAAGGTGACAAAGCAAAGTCAAAAGTGCTTATACAGTAAATTTACCAGTTCATCCAGTTTAGCTTAGCCAGAAAGGGATAGACAGGACAATGGCTAACTGGAGTACATAACTAGATTCTTGGAGCCGACCAGTTCCTATCCTTAGACTGAAAGGTTGTATCTTCAATTGAGGAGGAGAGATATAAGAAGAAAATTGTTTTTCTTTTGTTATGTATATAATGGTACACGGTGTCCTTCTGACACATCACTCCTGTGCTTTTCCCCAAAACATGAACCTTGAAATCATCTCACATGTAACTTGTTTCTCTGTTTACGTTGGGAGATAAAATCATGCAGCCTTTCCCCATTGCCTATGAATTTTCTGGTTGGGAAGCAGTTTCCTGCACCTGATTCTTCATTTGCATAAAACAAATCTAAAGTGTTTTCCAATGTTTATCATGGCCTAGTCTTTTTAATGAGTGCAGGGCCAATCCATTAGCTGAGGTTTAACTGATTCTAAAAGAGTTCCTGAAAAAATAATTGCAGATTATTTGGTTTCTTGGTTAGGGAAGTATGAGGTAGGAGTAAGTTTGTCTACTAATAAAAAAACAATTGTGACATCAGCTTTATTAGTCAGGGTTCTCTAGAGAAACAAAACCAACAAAAGATATCTGCAAATATAAGATTTATAAAAGTGTCTCACATACCCATAGGGATGCAAGAGTCCAAAATCCGTAGTGCAGGCTGTGAGGCTGGCAACTCCAATGAAGGGTCTCAACGAACTCCATAGGAGAGGCTGGCGGGTCAAAGAAGTGAAAATTCTCTCTTCTCCCTTGAAGTTTTCAACTGATTGGCTCAAATCCAACTGCTAGGATTCTCTCCTTTGCAGAAGACACACCCTTAGCTGATCGCAGATGTAATCGGGCACAGATGCAATCAACTGACTTATGATTTAATAAAACACCCTTCTGGTTTATCAATCAGCCATGAAATATCCTTGCAGTGATGGTGAGGCCAGTGCTTACCTGACCAGACCATTGGGCAACATCACCTAGCCAAGTTGGCACCTGACCATAATCATCATATTAATCAAACAGGAACAATTTCTTTCTCATACGAAGGAAGCACAGAGAGTTCTTCTCAAACATTTCAATGAGGGTTCTACAAAATCATCATGAGCCAAGGGAGTTACAATTTTCTGTGTGCTACTACTGAAGTGTGACCCTTACCTGCAGAATCTAAACTAGCTGCTGGAGCTCCAGTTGCTACATCTGCATGTCAGGTAACAGGAAAGTAGAAATGGTGAAGGAATATGCACGTCATACTTTAAGGAGATATCTCTCATTGTTTCAGAAATTAGAACTAAGCTGGAAGGTGGGCTAAGAAATGTAGTTTTAAAGAAACCCTTCCTGAACCTAACCCCACTCCAAGACTCATTATCCTGCCAAATATCCCTACAGTGCTCTATGCTTTTCTCATCATGGCATTTTTACATCTGTTTGTTAATTGAAATTCTGATTGTTTTCTTCTTTGCTGGCTAATAATTTCATGAATGAACCATGTTTGTCCCCTGCATTTATCATAGCACCAGCCTGTATAAGAATGAAATTACTAAATATAAGTGGTACAAATTTCAATTAATCTCAATCAATAGATCCAAATACAATGCCGAGTGAAAATCAGTACAAAATGTCATCATTTATGTTGAAAGACTGAATGCATTCCCTCTAAGATATGGAGCAAGAAAAGGATATGTACTGTCACCATTGCTTTTCAACATTTACTAGAAGTCCTAACCAGAGTATTAGGCAAGAAAAAAAAATAATAAAAGGGATCCAGATTGGAAAGAAAGCAATAAATCTTTCACTATTTGCTAATGACATGATCTTATATATAGAAAGTTTTGATAAATCTATGAAAAAGCTAGTAGAGCTAATTAATGAATTTAGCTAAACTGTAGGTTAAAAATCAATAGAAGGGCGGGCCACGGTGGCTCAGCAGGCAAGAATGCTTGCCTGCTATGCCAGAGGACCCAGGTTCGATTCCCGGTGCCTGCCCACGTTAAAAAAAAAAAATCAATAGAAAAAAATCAGTAGTGTTTCTGTATACCAGTAATGAGTAATCTGAGGAAGGAAACCAAGAACAATCCATTTACAGATTAGTGCAAAGGTAGTTCAGTGGTACAATTCTTGCCTACCATGTGGAGAACGAGGTTTGATTCCTGGTTCGTGCATTTCCCCAGAAAACAAACAAATAAGCAAAACAAAAAAATAAAAAACAAACAAAGATTCAACAAACGGTGCAGCAATAACGGGACACTCACATGGAAAAATAATGAAATGTGACCCCACAATACTAGCACGCAAAAAAAAAAAAATCCATTTACAATAGCAACAAAAAAGAATTAAAGATCTAGGAATAAATTTAAACATGAATGGAAAAGACTTGTACACAGAAACAACAAAACATTGCTAAAGGAATCCAAACATCTAAATAAATGGAATGCTATGTTTGTGTTCATGGATGGGACTAATAAATATTGTTAAGATGTCAATTCTACCCAGCATTGTTTACAGATTCAATGCAATTCTAATAAAAATTCCAACAGCCTAATTGGCAGAAGTGGAAAAGCTAATAAGTGCATTTATATGGAAGGTTAAAGGCCCTGAACAGCCAAAAACATCTTGAAAAAGAAGTACAAAAAGGAGGACTCACACTTCCTGACTTTAAAGCCTATTACAATGCTACAGTATTCAAAACAGCATGGTACTGCCACAAGGATAGACATATAGACCAATGGAATCAAACTGACAGTTCAGAAGTAGACCCTCACATCTATAATCAATTGATTTTTTGACAAGGCTGCTGTGTCTGCTCAATTGGAAAAGAATAGTCTGTTCAACAAATGATACTGGGAGAATAGGATAGCTAAAAGCAAAGGAATGAAAGAGGAAAACTGGATCTCCATTTGAAAAAAAAAAAGAACAGCTACTTATCACATATGAAAATCAAGCAAAAATGGATCAAAGACGTAATAGGAGCCAGAATTATAAAACTCCTAGAAGAAAATGTATGGAGACATATTCAGAACCTTTTGTTAAGCAATGGTTTCTTATACTTTATGCCCAAAGCACAAGCAACAAAAGAAAAGATGGATCAATGGGACCACTCAAAATTACAAGCTTTTGTGCATCAAAGGACTTTGTCATGAAAGTGAAAAGACAATGGGCGAAAATATTTGGAAACCACATATCCAATAAGGATTTAATAAAAGGACAAATGTTGTATAATCTCACTGATGTGAACTAATTATAATAAGCAAACTCATGAGTCAGAATTTACAGTATAGTTTACCAGGGGATGAGGTGGAGATAAGGAATGAAAAATTAGGGTTTAAAATGTGCAGACTTCTAATATGAAATGATGGAAATGTGTTGGCAATGGATGGTGATGACAGTAGCACAACACTGAGAAAGCAATTAACAGCACTGAAATATATAGCTAAATATGAATAAAAGGGGAAGTGTTCGATTGTATATATGGTAACAGAATAAAAAAAATTTAAATCTAGGCAAGTACACTACAAATCGGTGAACTATGTTAAACCAGGGACTTTAATTAATATTATGATGCTAAAAATGTGCTTTCATCAATTGTAACAAATGTATCAAACCAATGGATGGTGGTAATTATAGGGTAGGATGTGGGAATCCTGTATTTTATGCATGTTTGTTCTGTAAATCCACAATTTCTCTAATTAAAAAAAGATGTTATTAGTTAAATGAGGGTAAACAGGGTTAGAGTTGGGCCATAATCAAATATAAATAGCATCCTTATAAAGAGAGGAAATTTGGACACGGACAGACTGTGAGAGAAGACAGCCAGGTGATGGAAGCATGAATGAGTTATGCCATGGTTTACTAACAAGCCACAACTAGAAAACAACAGGCTTCAGAGCTTTCCTGGCCCTCTAGAACGAGTTGTTTTAAACCACCCCAGTTTGTGGTACTTTGTTACAGAAACTCTAGCAAACTAAAACACTTAATTTCATCCATTTCTAAATATTTTCCTATGAACTGCTAGATTTCTATCATTCAAACTTTAGTTTTCATATGAAACAAGTTTTAGATCTGTCCCAACTTTTCTTAAACCATGGATATGTTGTTTGTTTTAACCACTTGGAGCCTGAAGAGCAGAAGTGAAGCCTTAAATCTCAGTCTTATAAGTGAAGGGTTCATCTCTGGAGAACTCTATTAATGTATCTTACAATTGCTTCTGAACCTTCTAACCATTTGTCTCCAGGGTAAACTGGCTCTCTTGATATGTGGGTTTCTATGAATTGTGTGACTTTCTTCTGAATGGACCTTTTAGTTGTTCTCATTTGATTTTACTTTCATGGGAAATAAAGAAGAAAATGTGCCAGAGGGTGATCAATGAAGTTTTGATCAAATCTGATAATAATGATCTCTCTAATAAGAAAAAGATTCTTATGGCAACTTTCCTTAATATAATTTCACCCTAGCTTATATTTTTCTCTTCAATCACTATATTATTTACAAGGAATAACCTCCAGCATTTTTTGTTAGTAACTTGGCCTCTGTCAAAGATGTCTTAAAGAACAAATTCTTTTGCTCCAATATTTTATGACATTTTAAACACACAAATATTTTTAAAACATAGCTATTAAGTTACTTATCATACAAGAACTAAAAAAATCCCTTGGATAGGATCATTTTTCCATGGAAGAAGCTCCAGAAAACTAAAGATAAAGACTGTTTTGAGAAAGAGAGCACAGATTTTAAGAGTTGACAACTCAGATTGAAAACACATAACATAGAGAATAAACTTAGAGACACACAGTTGCACAGAGACATGGCAAATAATGATTTACATACATCAAAAGTGTGAAAACGTTGCTATATCCAAGACACCCAAATTTAACCTGAAAACTGCTTGAAATGGATAGAACCCAGGAACATGTACTTCTATATTTATTTTCATTAGCTTTCCCTCCTTGTGTTCCATTCTGAAGTGGATATAAGTATCTTTGGAATATACTCCTCCTCATTCTCATTTTTCCCTCAATTTTGTTCATTTCTTACTTTGAATAGCTTAAATATAATTTAGGGTCTTGATGAAGTGGTTACAGTCAGGTGTGGTAGTCTAAGCATGACAATCAAGACGCATGCTATCTTCTCTCTTCTCTCTCGCTCCTTCTGTCTCTCTGTCTGTTCCTCTCCCTCTCTCCTCTCTCTCTGTGCTGGTTTGAAATGTTATATACATCAGAAAATCCGTGTTCTTCTAATCTAATCTTGTGGAGACAGACCTGTTGTTGAATGGGACTTTTTGATTAGGTTGTTTTCAAGGAGATGCACCCCACCCAGTTGTGGGTGGAATATTTTGATTAGATGGAGATGTGACTCTGCCTATTCAAGGTGGGTCTTCACTGCTTACTGGAGTACTTTTAAGAGAGGGACATTTTGGAGAGTACATAGACTTTTTTGGAGATGCAGAAGGAAAATGCTTCAGGAGCTGCCAGAAGCTGGGAGAGAAGGCCAGCAGACATCTCCATGTGCCTTCCCAAGTGACAGAGAAACCCCACACATGGACGTCTTTCTTGGGTATGGTATCCTCTTGATGAAGCCTTAATTTGGGCATTGTCAGGGCCTTCAAACTGCAAATTTGTATCCTAATAAATTCCCTTTGTAAAAGCCAATCCATTTCTGGTATATTGCATTCCAGTAGTATTAGAAAACTGAAACAGTGTGATAAAGGGATTTATACATGCAGAAAAATATAATCTTCATGGAAGTACATAGATATATGAAATAATAATTTTCTATTAAAAAAACGATTAAGTTCTATCTAAAAATGCTTGCTAGAAGACTTTGTATAACAATAGCAAACTGAGCGGACTTGCCTGCCATTTATACAACTCCCCAAGTAAAACTTAATCATTTTTAAAGAGCATTAAGACATAAAGTATTTGGCAATAGGAAGAAATGTCCATTAGTGGAGCAGAATCCCTGTAACCTTAGGAAGCAGATGCAATCAAGTTAACTCATGGATTCAGAAAACTACAACAGCAACATCAGGTGATGGACTAAATGAGCAGACATAGCCACAGAAATTAACCCAAGTACATTTTCAGAGCCACTAACTTGTCCTCCCCCTTCTCTGTCCTACTGAGCTATGGAGTGGGCTGCAGTATTAACTACCAAAATTCTAGCTAAGGAGAGCAAGCAAACTTTGACACCCTGAGCATTTCCCCCAGGAAGTTACTCAATATCTAGACCAGAAGACCTAACCCAAAAAAGAAGAAAATGGCACACACAACCAATTCATATTATATACTTTTCATCAAAATCAATAGACTCCTGCTCCTGTTGTCCTCAGAAGTTGCATCCAGTTGCATCAATGGGAAATAGTATAAAAGTTTTGAAAAATACAAGCAAACAAGCAAATTTAAAAAAGAAAAATAATCAAACTTTTAGGAAAAAATTCTGCATAAATACCATGGAAGAAAGGCACCAAATTAAACCAACAAAAGAATTCCCAGTTGGGGATTCACTTAATAAAGGGTATGAAATCATATATATATATATTTCCCCCCTTGGGCAGGCACAGGGAATCAAACCCGTATCTCCACCACGGCAGGTGAAAACTCAGCCTGCTGAGCCACCATGGCCCGCCCATGAAATTTATAAAATATAAAATATGCATGTAAAATGCAAAACAACCCACGATAAATCTTGGAAATTAAAAACTTCCCAGCAGTACTTTTTAAAAATAGAAACTATTTCATAGTGTAATAGAAATAACGGAAGGGTGATTTTAAAATATGAAACAATAAGAGGAGTCGTTCTTCCAAGACACAGAACAAAAAACAAAGGGATACAGAGTATGAGTAAAAAAAGCAGACATGGAGGATAGTTCCATTTAGCTCTAAGTTGTGGGAAGTTCAGAATCTACCTAATAGGGCTGCCAGAAAGAGAAAGCAAAGTAAACAAAGGGAAATGAATAATAAAATAAAATAGAAGAAAATTTCTAGCTTTAAAAAATAAAGAAATTCACAGACTAATCCTAAAATTCATATGTACATGCAAGGGATCCAGAATAGCCAAACAACCTTCATAAAGAAGAGCAAAGTCCACAGATTTACACCGTACAACTTAAAAATTTACTACAAAGTTTCAGTTAGTCAAAACAGTGATATTGGTGTAAAGATAGACATATAGGTCACTGGAATAGAATTGAAACTCCAAAAATAAATCCTAGCATATATGGTCATTTGATTTTTGACCGGCACCAGACAATTCAGTGGAGGAAAGAATAGTCTTATTCAATAAATAATACAAGGACAACAGGAATTGTACATGCAAAAGAATGAATTTGGACTCCTACCTCATGCCATCACCAAAATTTATTCAATGAAACTAATTGATCTTATTCATGATGACATATGTAATGAAGTGAATTTTATTGAAATGTAAAAGTTCTCTGTGCAATACATATGTAAGCAATAAAACATACTATTGGTGGTAAAAAAAATTCAAAATAGATCATAGATCTAAATGTAAAGAGTTCAAACTATAAAACTTTTAAAATAAAAGATAGGACTAAATCTTTGTGACCTCGGGTTAAACAGTGATGTCTTTATATAGCACCAAAAACACAAACAATCAAAGGGAAGACTTGAAAAAAGCAGATTTCATCAAAATTAAACATTCTTGTGCTTCAAAGGAAGACATTAATAAAGTGAAAGACAACTCACAAAAATGGATGAAAATATTTGCAAATCATATATCTGATAAGGAATTTTTATCCAGAATGCATAAAGAGCTTGTTACTGAAAGAAAACAAACAAATAGCCTAATTTTAAAAGTGGCAAATGATTTGAATAAACATATCTACCAAGAAGACATACACATGACAAATAAGTACAAAAAGATGCTTAACATCATCAGTCATCAGGGAAATACAAATCAAAACCATGAGATACCACTTCACCCCCATTAAGTTGCTATAATCAAAGCCACAGGCACTAATACATATTGACAAGGATGTGGAGAAATTGAAAACCTCATACACTGCTAATGAAAATATAAAATGATATAGTCACTTTGGAAAACTGTTTGCAAGCCCTCAAAACACAGCCTCACCATAAAGCCCTGCAATGTACTCCTAGGTGTATTGCCAATAAAAATTGAAGACATATATCCACACAAAAACTCATGCCATGGTTCTAACATTATTCATTACAGTCAAAAGGTGAAAACAGTCCCTATGCCTTTCAACTGATGAATGGATAAATAAAATGCAGCAGATCTACGCAGTGGATATTATTCAGCAATAAAAAGAAATGAAATACTGACGCAGGCAACAAAATGTATGAACCTCTAAAACATTATGATACATGAAAAAAGTAAGTCACACAAAATACATATATCATATATGCTGAAAACAATGGAATTGTACACCTTAATCAGGTGAACTTTAATGTATAGAAATAATTTCTCAATAAAACTGTTAAAAATGAAAGTGTTCGGTTTAAAAAAGACCAATGAACATCAACTTTCATCAATGATAAAAGACCCAAACCTAGATATAATGTGGTAAAACTTAAAATACTGAGAAAAATCACAAAAATATCTAGTTTAAGTGAAAAAAATAAACAGCCACAAAAGGCCAGCCACAAAGAAATGAGAATCACACCAGAATTCGACTTCTCATCAGAAAATTCTTGAAGGTAATTAGGAAATGTAACCTGAGTGTTTGGGAAAACATTTATTCTAGTAAATCCAGAAATCTATGTCCAGAATAAGTTGAATTCAAGAGAAAGGGCAAAATTCAGTAATGTTTAGGCATGGGAAAACTTGGGACAGTTTATCATCCGTTTGCCCTAAGGAAAAAATGAGTTTACAAGAGAAGGGTATTGAATTCGCCACAGATATTTTTGCCTTTATTCTTAACAGCTGTAAAAACTTGATGTTCTAGCCTCTTCAGCAGCTAGAATTAGCCATGTGAAACATTTATGGCAATGAGACTCAAGTGGAAGTCTTTCTTTTCTCTCCCTTTTCTTGGAATGGAGACACTGCCTAGTGGTAAAGGGATAAAAGCTCCAGGTAAAGATAGTAAGACAGAAAGGCAGGAGTCTGGATACCTGAGGGCAACTGGCTAGCCAGTCTATCACCAACATTTTTAATATATATGAAAAACACACCCCTATGTGGTTATGCTACCATTAGTAATTATTTTTCTTATTTGCAGCCAAATGCATTCCTGAATGAGATATACTGCAAATGAAAATAAAATAATATCAAATAGAGAATAGCATGGAATATAAATTACAATAGCAAACTGAAAATCCAGAAGAAGTGAAGAAACCTAGAATTAACTAAAGAAATATCCAATGGATTAGTGAATACATGGAAGAATGCCCTTGACAAAATTTAAATAGAATAGAATTACCTTACCTTCTACATGACTTGAAAGACAAATAATAATACCTACATACTCATAATATTTATATGTAATGTATATGGTTTCAATTCATTAAAAATAAATTTCTAAATAAAGTTTGATAATTTAACATTGCTTACAAACAGAACTTCAGGATTAAAGGCCTACTACTTTTAAAAATGGCAATATAATTTTCAAACAATGAATGTGAAAGGGCAGAGATGATGTTCAAGAATGAATAAACATTCCAATTCTTTCATCTTTTCAGCAGGGAAGTCAATAGCTACAGTTGATAAACCAAGCTTTAGCATATGACTTAATATAAAATAAACCACTAGAAGAAATTATAAGTTATACAAATAGCAGAAGTCTGAAGATGGAGAATGGGCATTGGGGGTGGATTCAGGAAGTTGCTTGAGTTAAGTTCCTCATCACTTCCAAAAGAGAGGTAATACATATTTTCTGGAGTTGATAAAACAAGAAGTGAAGAAAAAATACTATTACATATAGTAAATAATGGTAAGTACCAAAAAGTACAATGAGAATCTATTGTAATGAAATGTTTGCTTCTACTGAATGGAAGTTAGTCAACTCCAGTAAACTCTTTTGAATGAAAGCTAATGGGAAATCATCAAGCAGTCACAACTCATTCTGCCATTAAATAGGCAATAGAGTAAATGGAAAACCATAGAAAAAATTGAAGGTAAACAACATTTTCAGTAACTGCCCCAAGCTCATCCCTCAGTAAAATTGTTTCTTAGGTTTATGACTACTATGCAATAGGATTTATTTTAGTTTCTGTATTTCTCCTGTATTTGTCAGATTTTTAAAATCACATGATAATTTAGGGAGACATAGTTGAAAATAATTTATGACAAATTTCCTTCAATTAGGAAATTTTTTGCTTCAAGGGGGTCTTTTTTATATTTTAATGTTTTATTGTGAAATATAACATATATACAAAAACAGAAAAGAGCAATAATTTTCAAAGTACATTTTAACAAGTAGTTACAGAAGAGATTTCAAAATTCAATATGGATTACTAATCCACAATTTCAGTTTTTTCCTTCTAGCTGCTTCAATACACTGGAAGCTAAAAAAAAAATCAATATAGTGGTTCAGCATTCATATTCATTTGTTAAAACCTATCTTCTCTGTTATAACTCCTCCTTCTTCTTTGATCCTTCTCCCACTCTATAGGGATTATTGAGCTATGCCCCTTCTAACTTTTTAATGTTGAAAAGCAATGTTGAGGATATAGGATAGGGGATGGAAATAGCTGATCCTCTTGGAGAGCCTGGCCCCTCATTTTTCAGGACATATCTGGCCTAGAAACCCTCTGGAGGTTATACATTTCAGAAAAGTAAACTTAGTGCATGAAATTTTTGTAGCGTCTCATTAGAGCCCTGGGTGTTCTTTAGGGTTAACAGGGATGATGTCAGTTGGGGTTTGGAAAACCATGGCAATTAGTAATATCTAAAGGAAGCTTGCAGAATAGCCCCCCAGAATAACCTCTTGACTCTATTTGAGCTCTCTTAGTCACTGGTACCCTGTTTTGTTACATTTTTCCCGCTTTGGGTCCAGAAGGCATTGTTGATCCCATGATGGCAGGGACAGGTTCATCTCTGGGAGTCATGTCGCACATTGTCAGGGAGACTTTCACCACTGAATGTCATGTCCCATGTGGGGAGGAGGGTAATGATTTTCCTTGCAGAGTTCGGCTTAGAGAGAGAGAGTGGGCACATCTGAGCAACAAAAATGGTTTCCTGGAAGCAACTCTTAGGCCTAATTATAGGTAATCCTAGCTTCTCCACTACAAAAATGAGCTTTGTAAGGGGAAACCTCAAAATCAACTGCTTGGGGGTGCACAGGTGGTTCAGAGGTAAAATGCTTGCCTTCCATGCAGAAGACCCAGGTTTGATTCCCAGATCATGCACCCAAAAAGAACATGAAAAAACAAAAAACAAACCAAAACAAAAATTCAAGTGTTTGGCCTATATTCTTAGGAGTCTCTAATGTTTGAGAGAGTACCACGGGTTCCAAGATGGGAAAGTTTAATAGTTTCATAGTTTTTCTCCAGTTCCTTAAGGGACACTAGCAGTACTTTTGAATCATCAGCCTACCACAGTCTGGGATATATCCAAGTATTACCTTAAGTTTTACAAAATTACAAGACTTTGTTTCTATTCTGGGCTCCATGTGTTTGGGTTGTTTAAATGAGCTATCCAGAAAACTTTATTTAGATTGGGTGTTACAGAAAATGTAGGTTCTAGACAGAATAAACCTCTCTGCTTTGGTGTCATACAATTGATGAAGTTCTAGAGTACAGGTGTTATCATCCTTTGCTCTGTATTCTAATTTACCTTAGCCCCAACCAGACTGGCTTTGTCTTTATCTCCCACTGAAGCCTGATCTTTTTTTGGTTATTTTAACAGTTGTACATAGCAAAGCTGACTTTCAGAGCTGCAGAGCTCCAGTTCTGAATCTTTGGGTATCACAGAGGTACCCAGCGTTCCAGGGGAAATACCAGCTTATATGCATGCAGAACAGCATCTCAGAATCTAGAAATACAATTAGAGTTCCCTGTGGCTGCTATAACAGTTTACAATCTAGGCTCCAATTTCCTTATAAGTATTTTCTAAAAGAAACTATGCCATATTTGTTCTTTTGTTTCTGGTTTATTTTGCACAGCATAATGTCTAGAAGGGTCATTCACTTCACTGTGTGCCTGATGACTTCGTTCCTTTTTAGCTGCACAATATCCCATCACACGTATACGCAGTTTGTCTTTCTGTTTCTCATTCATTGTACCCTTCAGCCTCCACCATCTGTTGAACATCATGGATAATGTCCAAAATAAACATTTTGGAACTGGAAGTTTTACAGTATCCTCACTTGGTTGTGCAATCATCAGCACTCTCAATTTATGACAGTTGTCACTGGTCCAAAGAAATGAAGAACTGATAAACACAGCCTCACCAAATATCAAACCTTAACCTCTCCCTATCTCTTACCCTTCCCCTCCCCAATTATTTACCCCTGGTATTGCTGTGGTACTGTTGATGTTTCTGTTAACTATAGGCCATAGCATGCAATAGTAGTGTTCCCCCTATACCTCTCTATCATTGACTCCTTGTACAAGATGAGACCTTTGAAGTAGTTCATGCAAGAACTTCTTTATAATTGTAGTGGGATACACGGCTCTATACAACCCCTTTCAATCATTCACCTTTCATATGGCAATTTTACTTATAACCCAACTAATGAACTGCCATCGCTACTATCCATGGCCTTACATTTAAGTTCAACATCATTGGGTAGCCATTCACCCATCTCTAGTTTCTTTGTCCCTGTAGGTCCCCTATATTCTACAGTGTAAGCCTCTGAGTTTGCCTTTACCAGAGTCATAATAGAGAAATCATACAGTTTCTGACTTTTTCTGTCTGACTTATTTCACTCATCATACAATTGCCAAAAGCTACAGGGGATCTTTATACATCTTATATTCTTCCCTTAAGCATGCTACTGAGGTTTATTTCTGATTTCATACGCATTTTGTTCCACAAGAAAACAAAAACGTGTGGATCTCTGGAAGCCTCAGAAGCTATTAAGCTTCTTGAAAACAGTGACAAAGAAAAGCACTCAGACTTACAAAGAACAAGGGTAAGAGGAGGTAAGGAAACATACAGGACTTGGCCAGAACAAGTATGTCAAAGAAAGAGGTTGGCAGTGTTAGGTGGTATTCTCTTCACAGATCACAAAAGTAAAGCCAAGCGGGGATGAAAACTAGAGAATTTAAGACAAATACTGATAAACAGTGATAAAATAATGCCTAAAAAATGTGAATGATTTATAAAGTCAACATGGAGAATTACAAAACAAATCAAAACCAGCAGCAATAAGTCGAAAAAGATGGGGACAAAAATTCAAAATAAAAGACAATTCCATTATGAAGGGAAAGAGAATTGTGGATTTAGGGGTGGAGTGCCAAGAGTTATGGCAAGATTCATGTCCTGATGCCAAGGATAGGTGTTAGCAGATTTCCAGCAAAGGGCAAAGTAAGGAATTATTGGTTACACTAAATACAAATTCAATATTGTTTACCAAATCTATATACATCAATGGCTTTAATTCCATGTGTATAATTTTAACTTTGATTATGAAAAGATATAATTTCTTAATTATAATATTCTTTGTGATCCTTTTATCTGTAGAACATGCTCAGTATGGTATTGAATAAACAAGTCTGCAGAATTCTAAAGAGATGAGGCCAGCATTACTTAACCTGAAGTTTAAACATCTTAGCATCATTGAAGGACCTAGGAAATATCCTATTTTTTTTAAGTATTTCTGTTTCCATTATTAGTCTCACAACATTTTGAATTTGTGATTCAAGAGGGAAACTGAGCTCAATAATCATTACTTGTCTGACAGTTTTATGTGGAAAGAGAAAGATCACAATGATACAGACTAGTATAAATGTTGACATTTAACAAAATGCTGTAAAAGAAAATTTTATTATACTACAGTGGCTACTCACCAATTGATTTCTTAATAACCCAAAAGAATAAATGGACCTAACAAAAGTCCCTAAATTACTTTTACAGAATAGCTTCCATGAGTTGTCCTGCTTTTAAAGATGATGAAATTGCTCAAATGCTATGCTTGGCTGCCCACCAATCATGAAAAATCATGAATTCAAGTTTGTCAAACCTTCTATCGCTGGATCTAAGGAGACTGAAGAGTTGTCTGTGGTCATTATCACTTGTTCATTGCTGAGGTTAAAAAATTATTTGGAGGGCGGCTGCTGTGGCTCAGCAGGCAGAGCTCCGACCTGCCGTGCTGGAGGTCTGGAGTTCGATCCCTGGTGCCTCCTGCCCATATGCAAATTAAAAAAAAAATTATTTGGAAAAAAAAATATTTGGGATATGAATGGAGATAAAAGAATAAAGTAAATGTATTGAAAAACCTTGAAATAAAAACTGCCTTAAATCATTTAAAGTATTATTTTCATGCTTAATATGAAAATCTTGTCTATTCAGCATTTTATTTTATATTTATAAATGCAATAATGTCAGGATTATTCCTTAGATGTGTTGACCTATGAAAATTTCTTGGCATATGGTAGTGTTCGTTAACTGCAATCATTAAATCAATAGTAAATAATCTATTACTGGTGTTGTTTTTTTTAAGACATGCTGATAAAGCCTAAAAGGGAATCATTCTGCACGCATCTTGCACTGGAACAAGATATGCAATTAAAATTACCACCAAGCAGCGATAACATCTTTCTCAGGATAGTTGGATAAAGCATTCTGGTCAAGGATGCTAGATAGAAGAGCATTTCATTTGCTTTTACTAGCATCCTTTTCATACATCCCTTGCTACAAAAAGACAACAGATGAAAGAAGAGAGAGGGGGAAAAGATTCCTTGTAAATATTGGTACTTAACTCCTGAAGGCATATGACTACGGACCCTTAAGTACTCTGTAATTTCCTTTTTGTACTCTGTCTCTTACAGACTTGCCAGGCTATAAAATCACAAGGTTTTCCAGCATTGCACTGAACCTAGGTTTCTATGTTCCTATGTACATTCTGAGTATTGTGCCAGTATTTCTTTGTAATAGATCAGATTTCGAGTTGTCTTTTTCCCCGTACATTTAAAGTGCTGCAATATGGACAGGGGGAAAAATATCTGTGCTATCATATTTGAACTTTTGAAAGTATTAAGAGCCACATTTTATCATTATTCCAATCTTTACTTAGTCTACCATATCCAAGACAGCTTTGGTTTTTAAAAATATGTCTTGAGGGAAATCAAGATTAGTATGCTCATAGTTTTGGAGACTGAGTGTTGTAACATTAACTTAATTCATTTAAAAAAAAATTCATCTACTTTTTACATGGTCTCATTTCTTCAGGATGACCTAAGGATTAGACATATTTATTTTCTCCCATCTTGTGCTTGGTATTTGGTATTTTGTTTACATGTTATAAAACCAGCGTTGAGTATGAGTAAGTTATTCATAATGCCGCTTCTAATGAAATGTGGATGTGACTTGAATAATAAACATGCCAGCTTTTTAATAAGACAGATCTCATGCTCATAATAAAACCCTACACTGCATCTGTAAGCCGGTAGAATTTTACCAAAGTCAAATCAAGACACATAAGAGCACATTCTCCACGTGTGATTCATAATCCTTAGGAAATGACTGTAATTGATTTACAACAAACCAGCTGCACTCAGAACTCAGCAGCCCCAAGTGATTGTGGCAGTTGTGCCTGAATCAACCTGTGTGCACAACATGCTATTCTGGAATTTTTTATTTGTCAGATTGTAAAATCCAAAGATAAAACACCTGGTTAGCAGGGAATTTTTAGCAAAAACTACTGGAGAATGATCTTGCTTAGGAAAATACTTATTTAAACACATTAATAAAAATGCCAGGCACATTTAAAAATCATGTGCAGAATCTGTATCCGCTACTGTGTGTTTCTCGCTTTCCCTTTTGCTTTTATAGATTCTGCCTTAGTTTAAGTTTCCTCCTTTTTTATAAAATTCTGGCATATGCAATGTACTGGAGCTGAAAAATGATAAAGCATTCCTCTCTGGTACAGTCTTGTCAATTACATGTGCCTTGTTTCATTAGCTACAGCTAATTATTAGCCATAGTGCCCTAAGCTATGAATTTAAATTGGGTAAAATGAATGGTCATTTTTTATTATTTCCTTCTAGTCATTTCAAATTCATCAGACTATTTTTATTACATGTGAAAATATTAAAAGTATAATAATCTAAATCTTTTACCGCCTTAGTCAGTAGCTGAATAAGTGTAGGTATTAAGGCTGACAGAGATAGATGGGATTGACTCTGTTTTTTTTTTCCCCTCTCTTTTGCTTGACAGCTTTTGCCCACAACATATGCTCACTGCTATTACAGAGATCACAAACTAATCAGGTGGACAGATTCACAAACAGCGCCTAGGACACATGGTGGCCTCCCAGTGTTAACAAGGAACATCTGAAACGCTTGTAAACATGGTCAAATAATGTGAGGATTTGTCATTTTGATTGTTGGTTCCTCAGACTGTGGTTAAAATAATCATGCTGTCCAGGGAGCTGCTAGCTTGAAAGGTGAGATGCTGTGACCTGATCTTATATGCTGTTGTGTCCTGGGAAGGGAAAAAACTTACGGGCTCTGGGATACTTCTAATATTTATTCAACCATCTCTGTGTTTTACCTTTAAAAATAATTTGTGGCTGAGGTTTATTTTTGAGGCTAATTTCTTAAGTAGAATAAATATTGGAAGCCTTTTGTTCAAAAGTTTAAACTATTTTTAATAAACATCCACTTATCCATTTCTTCCTCCACCAAGAGAAAAACATGAACTAAATCTGATTGCAAATACGGTTGTTCAGGCTTTCTAATCCTAAAGTAATCTGAGTTGGCTGATCTAATTTTACAAGGATTAAAAATTTACTTAAAGTCTACCACTTGGGTGGGCCACCGTGGCTCAGCAGGCAGAGTTCAGGTGCCTGCCCATGCGAAAACAAAACAAAACAAAACAGAAAATCTGCCACTAGCCTCCCATTCTGTAGCACGTCTAAGAGCATGGGGGTGTCTGCATTCATAGAGCTTTATTTTTAATCTTGTCGTGTATTTTATGTACACATGGAAGAGCTCTCCTGGACAGCCAACTGGAGAATATCACTCTTTATTTGCAAAGAAAATCAGAATGGGGGATTGTAGCTAACGGTTGACTTGAATGTAGTCATTTTGGAATTGCGAGGAGAATGTTACTGGGAAAAGAATTCAGGATGGGAACTTTTCCAAGTAAAGGAAACTGTTAATATTATGGAACAGTCTGCTTGGGCAATATCCACACAGAAAGTCCACTGTTCTCAGCAATATTTCCTTTGACTTCCCACTAGGTTTCAAAAAAAAAGGGAAGATTTCTCCATTAAAGTTTGTCATTTCGTAGCTTTTCCCTCCATTCCTTTTTTTCCACCATGCCCTCCTCTAAACTTATCATAGTCAAGGCCACAGGTTATCTTTACCTGTGTATGACAAAAATCTTAGAAACTGTATTTATATGGATTTTAAGTTAAAAAAAATGATACTACCATACTATCTAACTAGTTTGGCCAATGTTTCACTTGGCAGCCCTTTGCTGATAAATATAGGATATTGCTAAGAGTGCAGACTTTGGTGACATAGAGGCTGTTTTAGAATTTTACTCAAAGATTATTATCGTCTAATAAACACCCATTAGAAACATTTCGAACTTGATGAGAACAACATAACCTGACCATAATACGACTGGTTTTCTTCATTCTCTAGCCTGGTGATGTAAATCACCATATCCCCAGTTTTCCAAGATGTTTAAATGTCATAGATTTTTCACTTTCCCCTCCATTCACTCTATTTCAATATTTTGCCAATTCTACCATTGTACTACTTTATTTTTCTTTTCTATATCTCTGTCTTTGCCTTATATTAGACCCTCATCTTTTATTTTTTTAACCTGGATTTACTAATTATATTTTCTTCTTCCAGTCTCCTTTCTTTCTCCCCCCAATTACCACCACTCATACTGCCAAAATGGTGATTTTTTTTTTTAAGTATGAAACAGATCTCATCATTCTCTTAAATCCTTCCAAATCAGGATAAACTCTACCATGGAATGCATTTTTCATAGTATTCGCCCCTCACTTTCCAATGCGTATTTTGTGACCATCATGCTAAAACACTTGTAACCCATGAACATTCCATTCAAGCTTGCCTATGAGTTTTGGCAATATTTTTCCAATTTGCCTAAAATAGCCTTCACATTTTTCTTCACTTAATTCCATCCTCCTGGTCCTTCAAAACTCAGCTCAGCTGTCACCTATACAAGAGAACTTTCCTTCATTCTCTTGAGTTAGTTGTCACTTCTCTGTGCCTCTTATATGCAGCAGCTTTTATGTATTTCTACCTCAGCTCTTATCACTCTGCATGTTAACTATTTGTGTGTGTTACTAGATAATGAGATGCTTTAAGAAAACAAGAGTTTCACTTGGCTGCACAAACCTCCTCACCTTATACACAGTTGGCATTCTATAAATGCTCACTGAGTTAACAGCTAAAAACCTAGCCTTTATCTCTACCATTACCCTGGTTAGTCCCTTCATTGAATTATCCTGTTGATATGTACATATGTTCTTTTTCTTCATTTTTTCTTTTCCTAATTTCCTTTACTGCCCTTTCTCTTCAAGTTTGTCCAGAAGATCATACAATCATTTTAGAAATTTCTATCTGTTCTATACCTTCTGACTTTTTCACATTTTTCACTGAACCCTGGTTTTACTAACATAGGCTGTTAGCTCTCCAAAACATAGTTTTTCTTGTAAATCAGCAGCACAATTGGCCCTGCCTGGAGATTCCATTTAGCTCAAATAGGCTTATCACATCACTCTCAAGAAGTTACTATTTTAATGCACCATCACATGTTAAACTGGATTGACATATTGTATTGGAAATTTATAGCATTGGTTTCACTTAAAACATGCAATATACTTAAGGCCTCACATTCATATTTTATAATATCAATGACCTTCCCTTCTAGGAGTTATGTCTGAATCTACAGTCACTCTTTAGAAGAAAACTGCTTTGGGGACAAGCCAGAATCATTTTTAAATTCCTCTTATATTCTCAAGCAAAAGTAATTCTAAGTAACATGGAAGTAACAGTTGCAAATTTAATGTAGACATTTCAAAAAGTTGAATGTCATAGGAGTCTCATCCTTATTGTCTAGTAACTATTTTTGTGTTCTCATATCTTGACAAAATGGACATTGCTCTAGGGAAATGATTATAAAGGAGCAACATTTACAAACAATATGATTTTAAAGCCTTGTCTAGATTACAATCTCAAAATGCCACCCATCTTTATTCTTTCTTTGGAGTCAAACTTAATTAGAGGTTCTTCAAATTTATCAGATTTTATACAGCAGAAGGATTTTCCAATATGTTTTAACCACAGTATACATACACCAACAGTGTATTCAGCCAAACTGAATTTTGAACTAAATTACCACTGAAATATTTTTTCTTTATAAAACAGTCTCAAGAGCACACCTTTAAGTGAGATTCTAATCAAGAACAGCTCCCCCTTGAGATACTGAAATAACAGGCATTTTGTTTAGATGAATGTGTTCTAAAAGCAAAGTGCCAATATTAAAAAGGTATGCATTTTTTTCTTTATGTGAGGTAATGTTAATACCTGAGATTTTCAGCTAATCACTGTAAATTGTTATCATTTCAAAAATTGTAAGTCTAAATGCCTACATTCTTTCACATATTTACAGTGACTTTAAAATGGCATGTCTGATTTTAAAGCTCTAGGTTTTTTCATAATTGTAAAAAAACACCTTTTCTTTTTGCCTCTACAAAGAGAGGTCATTCTTGGTACTACTGCATAAATTACAGCTGTTGTTCGTGTGTGTGTGTGTGTGTGTGTGTAAATACATACACAGACACAACATGGATAACTGAAATAAAAATGACAATACAACTGGGGGAAAGGTAAAATATTCCAAAAATATTCTATAAATGTATGTTTCTTTAGCTACCCAATTTCTTCCCAAAAGTTTGATGCTTGTTTTTCCTTTGTGTCCATATCCCCAAATTTCTCACATTGATTAAACCGTTTAGACATTATTCTGTTTTATAGTAAAGAGAAATATGCTATATGGAAAGCATAACTTAAAATTGATTGCATTGCACAAACTGTAAAACTACTTTTAGAGGTATTATCTCTTATGTTACTATAAATAGTCCCTTAAGATACTTCCTGAACCTGTCACCTGTGCTTTATAATCGAAGCAAATAGTGAATTACAGCAGACACATTTTTTCTGTCAGTCATATAACCAGAAAGTGTTCTGTAATATAAGCCTTAGTGAAAGAAGAATTTTGTCTTTTTGCAGCTTCTGCTAAAATTAATTAAAAGATCATAATTCCACAAATTTAAAAGCTAAGTGGTTTGCATAATAATAGGAAACTTGATGCATAGTGTTACTTCAAAACCAACTGTTTTAGTTTGCTAAAGCTGCCAGAATGTAACACAGCGGAGATGGATAGGCTTTTAATAAGGGGATTTATTTAGTTATGAGCTTATAGTTCTTCACAGGAAAGGCAGCTGGCATTCCTCTGGCTTTCTCTATCACACTGTAAGGCAGACGGTGGACATCTGCTGGGCTTCCCTCCTGGATTCTGGGCTGAAATGGCTTTCCCCCAGGGGGATTCCATTCTGCATCTCTAAATGTCTGGGTTGAGCTTTCTTCTGATGTCCCTCTTTTCAGCCTGCAGCCAGCTAATTAAATCTAACTCGATCACTGTGGAAGGCACTCTTCTTAGCCGATTGTGGATGTCATCAGCCATAGGTGAATTCCACATGCTGATGATTTAAATCCGCAGTATCAGAATAGCAGGGCATCATCACTTGGCCAAGTTGACACCTGAACTTAACTTTCACACCAACTTTTCTTGGTAGAGCGTCCCATGAAGCATAGTATGCAAAAAATTATTTTTTTAAATAAATCTTACCTCCTAACTAAGAGGTCTTAGTTTTCCAGGCTGCTATGATGAACTTCATACAATGGGTTAGCTTAAACAACAAGAATTTATTGACTTACAGTTTTCTGGCAAAGAGAAGTCCAAGATCAAGATGTTAGCAAGGCAATACCTTCTCGCCAAGTCTATAACATTCTGGTACTGGGGTTCTTTGACTTGTATCCCTGTCTTGTGTTACACGGTGATGTCCTCTCCTTCCTCCTCCGTGTTGTGTTGACTCTTGGTTTTCTCTCTCTCTCTATTTCTCCTGCTTATAAAGCCTGAATTTCTCCTGCTTATAAAGTCCCCCAATAACCCAAGGCCCACCTTCATTCAATTGGGTCACACTTTAACTAAAAACATGTTCAAGGAAAGTTCACCAAAATTTTAAAAGTGACACTATCTCCGTGGTAGGATTGGTTATCTAGTATTTTCCAGATTTTCCTCAGTGAATAAATATAACTTGTATAATAAGAAAAGAATGCAGTTATGTAGGTCAGTTTAAGTTCAGGTTCTGACTAGGAGAGGGGCTCTACCTCTTGAGACCTCTCTATTATCTAGAAATGTCATTAATCCTGTAAACTAGAACTTAAATTGCCCCCATTCACTGGTTAGGGTCTCAAGGACAAGTCTGGGTTAATTAAAGGAGGCCAGTACAGTAGGGAACTAACCCTACATACCCCTTCTGAGGGTCGTGCACTGCTCCTTCTTCTGTTGGGAGTCTTTGGATAGGAGGGAATAATTGCCATGACAGTTTCAGAAAATTAAGGCAGGCCTTAGTGTGGCGGGAGTTTGAAATGACAATGATGTGTATGGAAAGTGGTGGTAATTTCTCTCCAGAAGGATTTCTGCTGTACCTACTTATTCTATACGAGATAATTCACCTTTGTGACCTGATAATTTTCAGTTATTAGCTGTGGTTCCTGCTTCCTACCAGAAATACCAAGAAAGCTGAGCAGGGAACTTTTCATTCCTCTCTTCCAGGAAGTTCCAGGCTTCTGGCCTCAGAGTTTGTTAACAGCACTCTCTTTTTACGGCCCCAAAGAGATGTTGTTAGGCACCTTTTAAACAATTCTATCCAGGTTCTTGGTGTGGGGAGGAGAAGTGTGTTCATGAGAGGTAAGGGATGGAGTCCAGGGCATGGAAAGCGTTACTGGGTTGAAGGGTGTAGCAGTGTCTCCAGGATATGGAGCAAAGGGAAGGGGTGATGTGATGTGTTCCATAAACGTCTGAGTCCTGGGTAGAAGTTCCCTGGCAGGCAGCAGGACTTCTGATGGATGAACCCATGTGTGTGCCAAGGGAGCTAAAATTCAAGCATCATAGACTTGAACTCTGCAGCAAAAGATGCCAAAGCCTGCACAGGGCAGAGAGGCTTCGGAGCCCCCAGCCTTCGAAAGGGCTGCATCAGCCGATTCAGAGAGCATCTCAGTGGAAACCTGAGTGGGGCGAATGCCAACGGATATTTTCTAAGTATTTATGACAGTATTTAATTTGATAAACAGAAAAAGAGCACCCAGCAGTTCATTGTTTTTAGCATCTTATCATCATAGTACATGGACTTTTAGACCCAGTCTCAATTTTATTTGGAAAAAGTAAATAATGTGAGGTTTCTTATACCTCAGTATTGTGGAACAAATTCATGCTTTTATATTTATTGCTCCATGTAAGCTTTCGAATTCTTTGAAATGGATATTGTTTACTCCCTTTTCAGAAGGAGCAACAAAAGTACAAAAGATTAATACATATTTGATGGGCTAGAATAGGAGGAGTCATATAAGGTGGGGAAAGAGTTGGGTGAAATTGACAGAAAATGTAATTCCAATGTATCATTTCAGGTACAGCCACACTGCAGGTCTTATCACCAAGAGCTCATCTGCATTGTAAAGTAAAACAGTCTGGTCTCCCAGAATTTGCATTCCTTGGTATTTACCCAAATGAATTGAAAACTCATATTCACTTAAAAATCTGTCCATGAATTTGTGATAGCAGGTGTGCTGGTTTGAAAGGAAGTATGCCCCCTAAGAAAAGCCATGTTTAAATATAAATCCCATTCCATAAAGGCAGAATACTCTCTATTCAATACTGTATGTTTGAAACTGTAATGAGATCATCTGCCTGGGTGATGTGATTTAGTCAAGAGTGGTTGTTAAATTGGATTAGGTGACGACATGTCTCCACCCATTTGGGTGGGTCTTGATTGGTTTATTGGAGTCCTATAAAAGAGGAAATATTTTGGAGAATTAGTGATTCAG